>JAVRXN010000011.1:82795814-82865258 GCA_033556935.1 Timema podura
TTTTGTTACAGCATCCCCCAATTAATAATTAAAAATAAAGATCCTTTCATTATTCGTCGAGGTAGGTTTAAAAGTTTAACATTGCTTCAAAATGTAGATCTTTATCAATAGTTCGCTTCCCGGTTGATACTTTCATGAATAAAATCCGCCGGTAGGCGATACACCTGACATTCGTCCATTTATTAGAATTAGAAAATAGAGAAAGGTCGTAAAATATTGAGAGTTACTTTTGTAAGCCCCACCCCCCGGCCCTAATTGCGTCGATTAACAACCAACAGTTTCTTGTTTTAACGTGGCTCATCCCAAGATTGAGATAAACTTAACGTTATTAAATGGGATCCATCACGATGCAGATAACTTAACGTTCATTTAACGTTCACTTAACCTAAGAGTTGTCAAAAAAGTAACTTTCCCGTTGCGTGAATGTTAAATGAAAGGTACTGCGTGTTATAACCAGCCAATCATATTGCTGCAAGCAACGTCAACACGGCTATTTAATACCTTTTTTTTAAGCACCGCGTATTACTACCCATTCGGATTATACGCTTAAGTACTAACTACGTTAATTATTTTAGGGATTAGGATGGTTATATTTATAGGAAGTGTACCCGCATTTGTGTGGAGAAAGAGTGGAAAATCATTTGGGAAAAACCACTCTCAGTACACCAGACCGAGATTCGAACCTCGATCTCTTCATCATAGGAATTCTAGTCTACTGCGAGAGTAGCGCGTTAGACCACGTGGCCACCGTAGCGGGTTATTTAGTACATAATTTGTTTGTTTGTGGTATGTAAACGACTTCTAGAATTTGTCCGTATCTCGCGAGCTATAAAACTTCGTGGCCTCTTGTTACACTTTATTTTGCAGCTCCAAAGTTTCTATTGCAAGTACTTGTAGTGTTATCAAGTCCAAATAATCGGGTTTCATTGTAGCTAACACTTTTTTCCTTCCAAACAGTCCAAATTCATTGTCTGTGTTTAGCTGGAGTTGTTAAGTTCAGCAAATCCTGACCACACACTAGTGTATTTACGCTAAGTGAACGTTAAGTTACTGGTAGGGTACGGACGGTCAGACTGGGCGGGCGAGCGCGCGCACTCGAACCGGAACAGTCTAGTTTACAGGCGCTAGGCAATATTATTGTATGTTGGTTCATTGAGTGCTAGAAAAACTTCTCATTTTGACATTTTTTTAAAATTATCGATAGGTTTAACACACTTGCTACTAACGGCCTAATTTAATTGGTAAGATCATAAACCATACCTATATAAATGTGTAAAACTGATATGTTAAAAATACTTCAATATTATAATCAAAGTAGGCCTTTACAAATAAGAATCACCATTAGTGTGGATATAGGATGGGAAAACCACAACAATAAATCACTTGTCAAAAACCACCCTCAGTTCACTGAGCCAAGAGTCAAACCTTTGCCTCCTCGTCAACAACTATCGAGAGCTATCTGCTAATCACGCGCTCACTCGCCAGTTTGGCCGCCCAGTCGCTCACTCGCACGCTTGTCAGTCTGGACGAACCCTATCTCTAGATCCCAACACCATCCACGTGCCTGCGGGCATTCATTTGGGCACTTTGTTGACTGGTCCGTCGGCAGCAACACGCCACGTGAGGTGTACCCTATAGTCGCACTGTCCCTCGCAAAAAAACAAAAGAATAAGAGTTTAAAAAAGATGGAATATGTGCGTTTCGTGACTATATTTAGCTATCCGATATTCACTGACTTTCTCTATGGCACTAAGAACTCGAAAGTTCATGGTTGCACTTACAAAAGTACACCATCTATTCCTATCTTGAGCTAGTTCTATCCAGTCCACCTCATTACACCCTATCCCTTTATTTAGCTAGTTCTATCCAGTCCACCTAATTAAACTCTATCCCTTTCTTTAGATACTTATATCCAGTCCACCTCATTACACCCTATCCCTATGCACAGATGTACTAATTACCTTACTGTGTTAGGGATGAGAGAGGAGGAATTTATAAGAAGTGTACCCACATTTTCGTGGAAGTAGAGTGGAAAATCATTTAAAGAAAACCTACATGCACCTGAGCGGGATTCGAACTACCGATCTTCTCATAATTGTAAGTCCGGTCATCCCCCGAAGCGTGTTTTCACGAGTAGACCTTCTTCTATACCAACACTAAGTGTTCCACACCTAACAGACAAGTAGACTTACTTCCAGACCAACACTAGGTGTTCCACACCTAACAGACAAGTAGACCTACTTCCAGACCAACACTAAGTGTTCCACGCCTAACAGACGAGAAGAATCATACAAAAATGTGTTGTTGTTGTTTTTTGCTATGAAAACATGATTTTAAAAACTCAACTTTTAGTTTCTATATAAACTAAATAATTTTTAAATGCATACTATTTTCACTCAATGGACGAACGTACAGCGTACTACACATTTGTAAACTAACACACCGTTTGCCTGATTTCGGATAAAACTCAACAAAAATAAGCTAAGTCCTGGTCAAATAATTGATTATAAAAGTATATTTAATACTAATACAGCCAACCCACTTCGGTGGCCACGTGGTCTAACGCGCTATCTCATGTTAGGCTAGACTGCCGAAGACGGGGAGAAAGGGGTTCGATCCCAGTCGGGTGCGTTGAAGAGTTTTTTCCCTAAATGGTTTCCCACTATCCCTCCACGCAAATTCGGGTGCACTTCTTCTTAATTAAACCTTCCTAATCCTTAACCCATCAGTAGATAGGCGTATAACCAAAACGGGTAGTAAGACGCGGTGCTCAGAAAATTAAAAAAAAAAATCTAAATATGCATAGAGAAAGTTTAAGAAATACTTAGCTCAGATAAAGGATCACAATGATTCGGTGGAGTTTAGCTAAATGCATCAGCATTAGTCTACTCTAGATGGAGTATGACCATATACATAATGGAAAAACCAGACCCATACACTGAGTGGGGATTCAAAACTTGTTCTCCTAAGTAAAGAAATAGAACCAATCCAACCAAAGACATTTTCCTTAATATTCAAATTATTGATAAAACATGTAAAAAGCTTAAGAATACGATAAGTGAGCACTGTTTACTATTAAAAAAAACTATTTCAAAGGTGTAATATTTTGTTTTCCCCTCAGCTGAACTTCAAGAATCTTTTCTCCATCCCACAATTCGTCAATCCTGCAAGGCTTTTGAAAACCCATCAGATAAACGTAAAACTGAACTTTGACAATCTCAAGAAATCTCTTTCAACGTTTCGGTTCGGACCCGACAGATCGGATTCCTCTTTATTGCTAGATGCATTTGAAGTATCTTCCAAACTGAGGAAGAATATGGTGACCGTGTTGGGTTTTATACTGCACCGGTCCACGGAACCGCAAATACACCGGAATCTTCGAAATGCCCTCCACTCACTCAACAAAGCCTTGATATTACGTCGAATAGGTACCCTGGAGCTTGTGCACGCCCTTCATTCCATCTCATTTGAGAAGCCGACCAGGCAGCTGTTACTTCTCCTTAAGGAGGTAAGTAAAGTCATTCCAGATGACCTTGGGCCCTCTGTCAAACTATGGGTCGAGGCTCTCGACAAGAAATGGGTCAACGTAGACAGAATTATTCGACCAAACCTGGGGCCACCTCTTGTCGACATACTGGCAAAAATACAGATGTCGACGTTGAAAGTCTTAAGAGATTCCAGTAACATCACGTGGACATCGACGATGAATGTTCCAGACTGGATGAGTAAATATACGGGTAAGTCCTTTAGTAATATGTTGGGAGCCATAATGGCAGGTTCCTTGAAACTGAAGCCAGCCTATTTTTGGGTACGTGTTGGTACATTTGCCTCTACTACTTTTTAATCCGGAGGTAGACGAGGCCTTAAAATTTATCTCAGAGTTCCTTATCGAGGACGGTTTAAAGGGCTGGGATGACTTAATGACTGCGTCTAAAGAGATAGAAGTTAATAAAGATCCCTATTTGTTGGTACGTAATGCACTCGCAAAAATTGCAGTTTCACAGGAAGCGCCATATCAACTGCGAGAATGTCGCATCAATAGTGGGACCAAACATAGTTTCTCCCTCTGCCACACCTAAATATATGGATCTAAACATATTTAATTACCGTCCCGACCATCTGGTTGATATAAATTACTGGCAACTATTCAAGCTAGTGTCGCCATCAGAGTTTCCCCTTGATATAGTCGCTGCCAAAGATAATATATTGCACGCGATTATTGATGGACGATTCGATATGAATAACGTTCTAAGAAACTTTAACCAGTACAAATATCCACATCCGTGGGAATTATTAATCGGTATTTTACACAGGATCCGCCACAGGCAGTATAGTGCTGGGAAGCTGAAGAAATTTGCCGATGCCATCCACGGTCATGTCATATTAAAATATGAATCTTGGTATCAGATACCAAGAGTCGCCCGTGATTTCAGCGATATCGAGCTGCTTTTGAACACGTTGGGGACCCGAGCCTCCCCAACCAAGTGGCTTCCAGTCAGAATATGTTGGTGGACCTGTTATTGCGAGACGACAAGTTGAATTGGAAGTTAGAGTTCATAGCCGGGTCACTAAACTACTTATCTTCACCAAGACTCACTCTGGCCACCATCTTCACTTTGTTTAAGCTCAAGAAATTCACCTTCGGCGTGCAATTGAGAAATCTCATTGAAATATTTACATCGCAAATAGACAGTAGGGGAAATCTTAGGGACCCTTGTCATTTCGTCTGTTCCTATCTGACGTTTAACGCCAGCATTCTTGGAATGCTTCAAAGAGATCTAAGAAAGCCAAAGACTCCAAACACACGTCTGGTTTTTAATTTTAACCAAACTTCTATAACTACATTGCGTCCTGATTTTACAGTAAAATACGCATTGAACTGGATTGGCCTTGAATTCAAGAATTTGACCCATTCCTCCTCTACTATTTTCACTCTCAACAAATACTATTTCTTCAACCACTGAGATGTATATCATCAGGTTAAATTTCAACGAATCCATGATTGGAAAATATGTACCCGATATTGATGTTTTATTGAGCATTTTACCCAACACTATATATTTTGATAAATACTGGAAAGTAAAACTCTTCTTCAAGGTGAATTACAAAAACATATTCAAGCCACCTTTTAAGCCAGAAATGTACAGACATAACATGACTATTTTAATGCGTGAAAGTATAATCCATATTATAAAGTTAAAAATGGCTGGTAAAGAGTTCATTGAGGCTTTCGAATTTATTTGCAGTTTTTAGATCCACACTTACCATATCCTACCGAATGTTTTGGTTAATATCAAGCAAATTTTGGGTTTTTTCCACAAGCCGACAATCCAAAAATTAGTATTGTGCTAAAAGAGTTCATGGTCAAACATAATCTGGCTGACATACTTGGGTCCAGCTTTAACATTACTATCTATAAAACACGAGACGATCTAGTTAAAGCTATAGTGAGAGAAGCTTTGAAACAACGGTTTGTTAAATCGAAACCAGAAATCTACAAAGTATTTTTGTATTATAGAGATATGTTAAATAGAATGGATATAAATGAGATTTTAAAACATTTAGGTTCTCACCCTGATATAACTTCGGATAAACTAAGAGAGTTTCTTCATGACCTCAACGTAACCATGTACGTACCAGATTTTAGCAGTCATAATATAGAGAGCCAGAAAGTAATACTTAGAAATATTTTAAGAGATACTATACAATTTAGTGTTAAGCCTTTGGATATATCTATTTTAAAATCTTTGAAAAAGTATGAGAACATGTTAGCCCAAGAATCAAAATTTAGAAATGCAAGCGAAATAACATTCCTTGATGACACGGGAAGTTTAATAGATATAGGAAATGTATTTACACTTCTTAATATAACAAATTTACCAATAAAAGTTAATATAACAAGTGGGCAATCCAAGTATATAATTATAAAAGAAATTATCAATAAAGCTGACAGATTTAAATTACTAAACTTAGATCCTTATGTACTCGATCTTCTCAAATTGTATCAGAAATTGCTAATGAAAAACTATATAAGAGATAACGTGTTTTTGCTGTTGGTTATACTTCCTGTAGAACATGATTATTTAAAATTGTTTATTTTGAAAGATTTTCTATTACAGCCGATGTTATTACAATACCTAGGACCCACATTTAATATCACTCTTTATACCACAACATATTCCTTAATCTACAATGTACTTTTATACGCTCCCTATTCTCTTGTTGTTCAGCAGAACATACCATTGTTAGATTCCGTAACGTTCTATTTAAAAAATTTAAAAAAATATCAATTGACTCAACCTATTCCCAACACTTTGGTTAATTTAATATGCAGCCTTACTTTGTTACCAAACACAAACGAATACAATAAGATTCTTATCTCTAAGAGTTTTCTCACAACACCAATTTTTTCACGTATATTAAATCCAGCTTTTGATCTTGCAGGATATAACAACATTCAAGAAACCATAATTGGGGTCATACAAAACACTCCCATTTCCCAATTAAATAGTTTGGACGCGGTATTATACGAGACATTGTCACTTTATAGCCAGCACTTTATTGGTGTGCATGTTCTTCTTTCGTTTTGAATACTCAACATGACGTTAAGTCCCTGCTTCTTTTCTTGCCTAATACTATTAATAACTCCAAAATTACCATAATGTATCGTTTCTTATCACAGAAAAATTTAGATGAAATTTTGGTCCATTTTTTAATGCCGTTTCATTTAAAACAGCTTTCACTTTGCTGTTGGGAATCATCCAACATGCGTTGGTGTCACCGACGGTTATAGGAAACAGGGAATGGTTTGATGCCTTGGTGTTTTATAACGGACCTTGAGTGGGGGGCCTCCAACTTTCCTCATTAGCATAGTATCATTATTAGTGCTCGAACCAGATTTCAACTCGGCCGGTGTGTATTCCATCGTGAGTGGTTTCCTCACAACATTTAAAGAGTTTAAATTCTTAAACCCATCCTTTGAATTGTCAAATCTGATGAACAATGATTTTATCTTGATTCGGGTGATTCTCGAAAAAGTTGAAAAAGCAGCGGCTAAACACATTTGAACGAAAATTTGGGAAATTCTGGTTCATTACGAGTTTCTATTGTACAAAACACAAGAAACTACTGTACCTTATGTACAGGATGAAGTAAACAGCTCTTCTTATAATTCTGCCAGACTTAAAGGATGACTTAAAACTCAAGGTTCTTCAGTGGTTCCTTAGACAACCTCATGTAATGAGTATCGTTAAACGTATAAACTCTGACGATTTTAATTATCCAGCTCCACATCTTAAACTTCGCGCCATCTTGGAAAACAGTATCACTCTTCAAAACGTCCAACAAAATAAAATATTGATGGACGTGATTAATTTCTATGTCGCTTGGTTGATGCGAGGGACACAATTAGTGCAACAACCAATACAGGAGAACAAGCTTATAAATATAGTGTCTGCCGCTATACTACTTACCAACACCGACAAAGATTCTAAGCTACCTATCATCAAGGGGTTTATAAACCAAGAATCTTATTTGAGCATTTTTGATTCATCATTCCAACTAAAAGTATACAACACAACTGACCACTGATCAAAGGTATAACAAAACACGTTTCTAGAGACCAACTTACCCATCAAGATGTGATATTTTTGAACTCTTTGCTATTCTACCAGTACATGTTTGATGATAAATCAATGGAAGATTTACTCAATGCCATGGATGTTACAAAGACTCTAATTGTTACTCTACCAAACGTCGGAGACTACTCCCTTCTCGACGAAGTTAAAGGTATCTCTTGAAGGCGAATTTAACTTCAGTGCTCGGGCCATATTTTGATGAATCTCATTCCCTCACACAAACTTGTTCCTGAAACATATCTTGCGCAATCTTTATCTTTTGTAACAGCAGGCACTAGCTGCATCACGCTCTGCAAGTGCACATAACGGCGATATCGGAGAAGCCCAGTGACGTGCTCGTCAATCTCATAGCCTTACAAATTACACTTCCCTCCAAGGGCGATTATTATAATACGGTCATTCTTAAGGCGTTTTTGAAACAAACCCACGTCGCGATTACCTGGAAGGGCATGTCAATCTTGATTTTTATCATTCGCCCGATAGTATGCTTCGTCATGTAATCAAACAATTAATTAAATACCGGTTGAGCGGTGTTGATACATCGGTGCTAGATCGTTGAGTTTTTATTCGACATTGTTGAATACGGATGTTTCGGTGGAAGTGAACGCTCGGATACCTGGCAACGTTTTTCCTCTCGTCGGCGCCATCGTAAACATTGCTGATCAATGGATGGAAGAGATACTGATAAAGTTTCTGAAGCAAGATAATCTTCACATACTTCTAGGTCCTTCGTTTAACCTTGACGACTACCGAGTCTGAGGCTCAAGGTAATAGGAACTATAAAACAAGCTCTAGATGCAAGTTCTTGACAAGAAAATGCACTTTTGACAAAGGTTTTGAGGCATTACGAAATAATACTTGGTGGTAAAAATTTAGAACCTGTTCCGGCTAACCCATTGATGAATATTTTGGTCCAATTTGTGCTTGTACCAAACACAGCAGATGACACTAAATTAAGATTTATAAGGGAGTATATTTTAACTATTGGGGCGCTGAAATTCTTTCAGCCATCGTTTCATATTTATGAATATAAAACAACTGACCAATTGATTAAAGAAATTATAGTAAATGTTATCAGTGAACAATTAAGTCCAGTTGATAAGATCTTGCTGCATTCATTAAGATTTTATGATATCATTTTGGCAAAAGATTTGCTCATACAATTTCCTCCAACTTTGTTGACTTACATTTCCCAAAGTTTGATGTTCCTTCCAAGTGGTGAAGACAATTCTTTGGCTGTTGATGTAAAAGATTTTTTTTTGCAACCAAATATAATTCAACTATTACAAATTAGTATGGACGCTGGCGATATTAGACAACCTTATATTTTACTTAAAAAGCTAATTAATCATTCATTAACGCTAGAAATCGTTAGGTCAAATATTAGATTATTTAAAGTATTGACGTTATACAACGATATCATTTTGCGGTTAGAAGAATCCACGAATACTTTCCCCAATAGCATTATTGACCTAATTTCAATTCAAGTTCTTTTACCTCGTACAACCGAGTTAATTAATTTGAAGATAATAAAGTTATTTATCAACCACCCAAAACTCAAAGACTTGTTCCCCAAAATTATTAATCCTGATAATTTATTACTCCTAATTTATTTGTAAGGGGAATTATTAGCCATGTTAATATTTATAAACTTAATAACCTAGATAGGATAGTTCTGGCTGCTTTAGAGAGAGTAAAACATATACTTCCAAAAGAAAAACCAGTGGAAAATATTATTGATTATGTTGACAATAGTATCTACATGTCGCCGTACCTACCTCAGATTCTTGATATTTCTAAGGTGGTTATTTTAAAATGGTTCTTGATACAACCTAACTTAAAGATTATTCTTGGATCTGACTTCAACCAATCTCAATATATTAATCCAGAAACAGCGTTAAAAGGAATAATAAAAGCAGCACTTGAAATAAAACCTATTCGAAAAAATACATTATTATTTGAAACGCTGAAAGAATTTGATGCTGTTTTGAAAAAAGAAGTCGTGCTTACTAAGGAAGATACATTAATAAATCAAATAGTTGCTTTGTTCGTTTTGCTGCCAGATTTAGATTCAACCACAAAACTTATCACAATAAAGGAATTTATAAGACAACCCAATATTATGAATATATTTATGCCAACATTTAATATAAAAATCTACCAAACACTTCACTCTTTCATTTTAGGTATTACACACTTTATAGACAGTCATAAGTTGGGGTATTATGACAAAACATGTCTACAATACCTAAAGTTTTATCAGAGTATATTGCAAACACCAGATAAAGGTGAGCTTTTACCAAGTAAGGCTGATTTCATAACTTCGATGCTGATTTTGATACCCAACACCGAGGATAACTCCCGTGTTATTGTAATCAAGAACTTCATTCTTCACAACAACCTAGAGGAAATACTAGGAGTGAAGTTCAACTCCGATACATTCGACACACCATTGAATGCCCTAAAGTTTTTACTCGAAAGGTCTTAACTATCCAATACGTACAGACAAATAATAACTCTTAGATGCTGTGCAATATTACAATGTAGCTTTGGAAAATGAAGTGAAGTCTCTGGCACCGATCAATTTCATCACAATTCTGGTTTCTCTGCAAGTATTACTACCCGAAAGCACAGAATATTCTAACTTGTACATTATCAAGAGCTTTCTTCTGCAACCTAAAATCACAGCAGTGTTAGGGGTTCCTTCAAACCGGATGCATATGTCACCCCAGCACACCTGATCAGAGGAATAATCGACACGTTATCTTATTGTTCACGTTCTTTGAGTCACATAGATACAACCTTGTACAGAGTCTTGAACATTTATAACAAGGCTATTGTCGTTAAACAACCGGTTGTTGAGAAGAAAGGTTTCGACATAACACCCCTCTTGGGTTTATTGCCGGATGTTGGTGACCATGATGATGTGCACATTGTGAATTGGTATTTGTCTCAACCTAATCTGCTTCTCATCCTAGGCCCAAGCTTCAATGAGTCTGCTTCAGATACACCAAAGGCCTTGCTGACCAGTATAATTAAGCACTCACTTAGCTTAGTGTCGGTTCAGCATAACAAAATACTGTGGAAAACATTAAAAAGGTTTCATGAGACATTACTCACACAAGAAGAGCTACAGTCAACCGTAAAAGATGATGTTTTAGTCAAATTGGTTATACAGTTTTCTCTGTTAGCAGATGTCGAAAGCGAAATAAAGTTTCCTATTCTTAAAAGCTATTTAAATCAGACGATATTTAATGATATATTGAGACCATCATTCGACTTTTCCATATATACATCAACAGAATTGTTAATAAGAGGGATAATTGATAACTGTATTCATTATAAACTAACTCCGTTAGATAAGAAAATGCTTGAGGCGCTAAGATTTTATGAACTAGTTTTTAGAGCAGAAGATGTTAACTCTTTACCAAGCATTTATGACCACATAAATTGTCTTCTGGTTTCACTGCCTATCAGTTACGATGATCGAAATACTATCATGATCAAGGATATTTTGTTGCAACCATTCCTGACAGAATCGTTGAATATGGATTAGCCCAGTTTTCTACGTCTGATCAACTACTGCGTGGAGTTATAAAAGCTGTTATTTCACTAAAAATTGCTAGTGACAACGTTGGATTGAGAAATATTTTACTAAATTATGATGCTTTAATATCAAATGAAATTCAGAATTCTGATAGTGCACTTATAAACGCTATGGCAATTCATGTGATTCTACCAACAGCTACAAAATTCTATAATCTTTATATATTAAAAGGTTTTATTTCACAACAAAGATTCAAATCCTTCATGCCTATTGGAATACATATGGATGAATACTTAACGCCAAGTCTTTTAGTTAGAGGTCTAATAAAATCCATAAGTCTCTATAAACTAAATGAAAACGATAACAGTGTTTACCACCAATTTTTAATCTATGAAAGCATATTTAGAATTAGTTATCCATCTTGGAGTCCAAATGAGAAAATCAAAAATATAAATAACATATTAATATTTCTTTCTACTGTACCAGATATAGAAAACATTAATATTGTTAAATGGTTTCTAACTCAACCAAATCTAAAACTTATCCTTGGTTCATCTTTCAATGAAAATATTTACCCTACACCATATTTGCTGTTTACAGGTATCATACAACATTCCCTAAATATAAAATCTGTAAGAGAAAATTATGTTCTTTATAATGCTCTGCTTTCGTATAGAAACATTTTAACAAAGACTCCAAAAAAACAACATATCGTAACACATTTTATCACTCATTATGTTTTACTCATTAATACAGGCAATGAGAATATGCTGCCGATAGTAAGAACATACCTCAGCGGTCCAGAATTCAAATCAATTATAAAAGAAACATTTGACATGACAAAATATAAAGATGTTCATATATTGATAAGAAATATTATTCACCAATTCAAAGAGGTTGATCTTAGTCTATCTGATCAAACACTTTTGTATTATTTGAAATTTTACGACGTGATTTTAAGAATACCCGAAAATGAACCCTACCTTCCAAGTGAAAACGACTATATTAACTCTATTTTAGTCCTCCTCCCACCAACAAATGATAATTCTAGACTAACGATTATTAAAAACTTTCTACTTCAAAATAATCTGCAAGAAATACTTACAGATGACATTAAATTTATCTTTATTCGAAACGCCGCTAGATGCGTTAAAATATATTATCAAGCGAGCTTTGACCCGGCAACATATTCAACAAAACAAGCAGCTCAACGATGCACTGCAGTACTACGACGCCTTCCTCGATTATGAAGAGCGTCAAATAGACTTCGTGACTATTGTTATTTCTCTTAAAGTACTATTACCTATTACAACAGAATACTCTAACTTGTTCGTAATCAAGAACTTCCTTCGGAAGCCAAAAATCAAATCAATATTGGGTTCATCCTTTAAACCAGATGAGTACTTAACCCGGAACACCTAATTAGAGGTATTGTATATAATTTAGTATCGAGTACGAGCCTCTTGAGTGATATAGATAAAGAAATGACAGAAATCATGAATATAAACTACAAGGCAGTGGTGTTTCCGTTTATAATTCCTACAGCGGTTGGACCCAGTATCGAAGAAATAATTGTGCTTCTTCCAGAACTCCCCGACAGGCGTTACATTATCGCCATAAAGTGGTTCATTTCTCAGCCTAATATCAAGTTTATCTTAGGTCCTCAATACAACGAATCTTTATATGAGACGCCTCAATCAAAACTGGATGCCATAATTAATCTTGCATCCAACTAGAGTCGGTTGGAAGGAATAGTATTTTGTTTGAAGCATTCAATAAGTACCTAGAAATTAAAAGGATGGAATCGCAGCAGCAAGATACTAACACGACTTTAAATAAACCTGAGTCCATTTTAGCTAAAATTGTATCTCATTTGGTGGTACTTTACGATAAGGATGATAAGGTTGTCACACATATAGTAAAAAGTTTAATAATGCAGCCTAATATTCGATGTATATTTAGTCCTACTTTCGATGTGAGCAAGTTTCAAACTGCAGACCTGCTTATACGAGGTTTATTAAACAATATAATACGTTCAAACCTGAACCAATTAGACCAAACACTTCTAGATACTTTTGCATTTTATGAAACACTCATCAAGCTAGAAGATGTAGTTGTTGCACCCGATTATGTAATAGCTCTCCTAACGGCAATACCAAACACACCAGAAAAGAAATATGTAGGTGTCATTAAAGAATTTATACTCCGAACCAATATAGTACAAGCTTTTGGAATCTCGATGGACGCCATGCAAAGCTTGGCACCTGATTTGTTACTTCGCAGCATAGTGAAGAATGCGTTAGCCGTTCAATTTGTCCAACAAAATGTACCTCTATTTGAATCACTTCAATATTACGAACGTGTATTAGAAACGAGAACACAAGAAACTAATTTAACAGTAAATTCACTTGTGGAAGTAATAACTGTATTTTTACTACTTCCGAGAAAAACAGAATTTTATAATTTGCAAGTTATTAAAAAAACCTTATTGCAAATTCACGTTATAAATACTTTGGAAACTTCTTTCTCGATAGGGAAATACCCGACGCTTAAAATTATGATTCAAGCTATCATAGAGAAAGTAGTTAAAAGTAAGTTGAGTGTAATGGACAAGCTACTTTCAAATTATTTGGTTCAGTATACAAGCACAGTGAATCCAAACGAAGATGTGGGAGAAAGTAAAGTTGTTATTCCAGACGATATTTTACAATATTATTATTATTACTCCCAAGCGTAGGCGATCAAAACAAAGAAAATGTTATCAGATGGTTTATGACACAGCCTAATTTATACATGATTTTAGGTTCAGATTTTGATAAATCTAAATACACAACACCGGACCTTCTTGTACTAAACATAATAGAGCACGCGATTAAATTGGAAACCATTCAAGAAAATAAGCTTCTCTTAGAAACTCTCAAGTTCTATAATAAGATATTGGTAAACCAAACACAAGATAAACCCAGGGAAACTCCTTTGGCTGATATAGTAATTCAGTACATTTTGATGTTCAATGTGAATGAAGATATCAAATTACCAATTTTAAAGTATTTCATCGGGCATTTAAGTGTACGTCACATTTTCGGCCCAACGTTTAATGGTAAGTGATATGTAACAAGTGTTCTCCTTATCCGAGGGGTAATACAGCACACGCTTTCCAACACATTGAGTTATGTGGACGCGGCGCTGCTTCAATCGTTGCAATTTTACGATGTAATTTTGAGACCTCAAAGCCCAGAAAACCCACTGCCCACAGCTTCAGACGTCATCAACACACTCATCCTCTTGCTTCCAAACACTATCGACAACACCAAGTTGAATCTCATAAGAGTTTTTCTGATGCAATCCACTCTGTGGGATTTTCTTGGACAAGAATTTGATGGTACTGAATACCCCACGCCGGAAATAATGTTAAGAAGTATTTGAGGCATTCGTTACAGTTGGATATAAGACCCCGGAAGTGCTTAGTGCCCTTCAATACTACGACACGGTTTTGAATAACAGCACTGTAGGTGGAAACCCCGACGTGTTGGTGGACCTCATTGCTGTTTTAGTACTATTGCCTAGCGCCACTGAATACTCTAATATACAAATAATAAAAGGATTCATTTCACAAGAGTAGAATTACAAATATATTGATACTAACATAGATACAGACGAATATCTAACAATATCCATTTTAATTCGAAGCTTAGTAGAGAGAATTTACCCTTACAAGCTAAGCTCTCCAGATCTAAAGCTATTGGAAAAAGTCAAGTTTTATAGAACATTAATCAAAGTAGACACCGCCCCAATCCAAGAAGTCAAATTTGTTGACGATACAATGCGTATACTTTTGACTTTACCACCACCAAAAGACAAAACTACAATAGACTTTATAATAAAGTTCGTTACGAGGCCGGACATAAAATTGATCCTGGGATCTTCATTTGAAATTGCAAACACTTCTGCTGAAATACAACTTTTGGGAATCATAAAACATATCCTCAAAACTAAACAAACTCAAAGAGACATTGTACTGACTAAATCTTTGAGATGGTATGAAGAAATGTTGATAGGCCAAATATACAAAAATGTTACAAATGCTGTACCCACACATAAGAACATTTTGCTTTATATCGTTAACCAAATTTTGTATTTGCCAAGCTCACAAGTATTTAACAAATTGTTAACAATACAAAAATTCATTTCCCAGCCTTCTTTGAAGTTAATATTTACATCTAGATTTGAAGCGTCAGATTACCATACAGTAGAGGATCTTATTCGAGGGATTATAGATAATTGCCTAGTTAAATATTTAAGTCCGTTGGATATTATTTTGCTTAATACGTTGAAACATTATAAATATATTTTTGAATCAAATTCATCAAATACTCTTCCAAGCTCTAAAGATAGTGTTAATATATTGTTAGCTACTTTACCAATAACACAAGATATTACGAAACTAGCTATTATGAGGGATTTTCTTCTGCAAGAAAACCTGCTTGATAAGTTAAACATTAGTACAAACCTAGCCGTACATGAAGCACCAGACATGTTGCTGAGGACTGTAATCAAACAAGGTAAAGTCTCGGATACTATTCAGAAAGATGCCAGTCTTTTAGAAACACTTATTTTTTATGAGGATTTATTTAAAAAGGCCGATTTTACTTCCCCACTAATATTCATTAATTTAATTTCCATTTTAGTCCTGCTACCAAAGGAAACGGAATATTCCAATCTAATAATATTAAAAGGTTTTCTGAAACAAACTAACATTATTAACTTGATAAGTGACACGACATTTATTGAAACAGAAATTTCCCCTCTTGATCTTGTTGGGAAAACAACCAAAGAAGTAATTAAATTCAAACTAAACCCGTGGACAAAGATGTGATAAATGATGTGATCGATATATCAAAGTTATTCAGAGAAATAAACCCAGGTGTGGAAGAACTTGACGATATTAAAATAGTTCCCATACAAACTCTAAACATAGAAATATCATCATTAATTAGTCTACCCTTAGTCCACAATGACATCAGACTGAAAATAATTAAATGGTTTCTTACACAACCTTCACTAAAAGTTTTTCTAGGTCCCGACTTTAATGAATACCAATATGAAACACCTCACTTATTACTTATTGGTGTTATCAAGCATGCCTTAGCTAAAAAGTCAATGAACGATAGTAAAATATTATTAGAAACACTATCATATTTTTATGAGAAATTAATCTTCTTAGAAGAACATCGCGAAGAAGAAAGCGTTTTATCATACATATTTTCCCTTGTATTTCTACTTCCCAACACTTTAGAAAATCCAAAGCTGTATGTATTAATACAATTCTTGTCCAACTTTAAGTCATCTAAGATTTTTAAAAACGATTTTGACGCCTCATATTATAAAACAACTGATTGTCTTGTTAGAGGAGTTATCCACAATTTCGTAAACAACCACCTAAATAGTTTGGACGGTATTTTCCTAGAAAGGCTCACATTCTTTGATTTACTTCTCAGAACTGACGATGATATCGTTCTTAGATCGGCCGACATGATTTCATCCCTTGTAGTCATTTTACCGGATTCCTCAGAGAACTTTCATTTGCCAGTTGTTAAAGATATATTATTACAATCAGACATTATCACTCTATTGGGCCCTAACTTTCAAGTGAGTCAATACAATAACCCTGTGAAACTTTTGCTTGGCATACTAGAACACGTTCAGGCCCTTCAAAGTGTTCAGAATCAGCCGGATCAACTTAGTGCCATTAAATTCTATATCGTAGCTCTGAAACAAGAGGTACAGACTCCTTCACCCATTGATGTCATAATAGAAACTCTTTGCCTGTACGCTCTACTGCCGACCAACAATTACTATTCAAACCTTATTATAATACACACGTACCTTTCACAGCCCAGAGCCGTCGAAACATTGGGGTTTTCTATCAATATTGAGGACTACAACTCTCCTGAACAACTCCTATTAAATGTTTTTGACAACATTAATCAAGGAAACTAAGTTTTAATGACACTCGTGCATTTGAGTACGTAAAACATTACAGGTTCCTGTTGGACAGTAAAGAAATTACCGAATCTGTGAAGTTCCCTCATCCTAAGTATATTACCCCAATGCTAGTACTACTTCTCAAGGCCCCGGATAAAACAAAGATTCCCATTGTGAAATGGTTTCTAGAACAACAAAATATAGAAGAAATCTTAGGGAAATCATTGACAGAATATAAAGATTTTCCTCAAAATTTACTTTTGGAAATAATAGAAACAGCTATTACATTACCATCCATAAAACGAAATGAAATATTATTCGATGCATTGAAATACCATGAGATTGTGTTGAAAACGACACACCCACTTGAAGTAAAGGAAAATGTTTTGCTTAACATCGTCGCGCAGTTTGTGGCATTCTCCAATACTGATGATGACTTGAGACTGCGTGTTTTAAAAAGCTTTATTTCACAGACATACGTCAAGATATAATTTCCCCTTCGTTTGACGTCAATGACTACACAACGCCTGACCTAATGATTCGTGGAATAATAAATAACGTGGAAAAACAAAGTTGACTAAATTTGATATCCTTTTGCTGGATACGCTTGTGTTTTATGAAATCATTTTAAGCAAAAATAAAGAAACTGAATCTAATGAGGATGTGATATATAAGTTGTTACCTATCTTGATTCTTCTTCCCAGATCAATAAGTTCTGACAAATTGCCATTCATGAAGAAATTAGTTTCGGATCAATTGAAGCATATTTCATTTGATTTATCTCAATATTCTAGTCCATATGTGGTCCTCCTTGCTGTTATTAAGAGAGCATTGACCACCAATTACTACACTAAAGATACCGTTCTACACGACGTGTTAAATAAGTTGGAGAGTGATCTGAATTATAAAACAGGTTCAATAGTAACAAACCCATTTTTAGACACATTAGCTGTTACAGCTTTGCTTCCAAGCAAAAATACACTCTTACATTTGCAAATCATCAAAAAATTTGTTGTGGAAACTAATTTGATTAATCATTTGAATGTGATGTTTAAAACTGAAGATATACTGACTCCGTTTCATCTTGTGCTCATTTTAACGAAGCATGTCATGATTAGCAGACTGACTCAAGTGGATAGATTGGTCCATGGCGTGATGGAACTGGTCATCCAGATACTGCCCCCTCAAACACTTCCAGAAATAACTGTGGAAGACACATCTCAGGACATTTATAGTCTCCTCATCCTCCTGCCTAATCTGCCTCAAGTGAATATCGTCAAGTGGTACCTTAATCAGCCAAATTTGAAACTCGTTCTAGGACCAACATTCAGGTTCGAAGACTATTCCACACCAGAGGGTGCTACTTAGAGCTATAATAAAGCATTCGCTAAAAATAGAATCCGTCAAGCATCACGTAGTATTATTTAAAGTTTTGGAAGATGTCGACAGGATATTGAATCAAGTTGAAGCTTCTTCCAATGAAAATATCTTAGTGAACTTGCTATCATTGTTTATTGTGATACCAAATAATAAACCGGAACTCAAGCTAACAATAATCAAGTCATATATATCTCAATCAAACGTTAAACATATGTTTTCCATCTAGTTTGAGCTTATCTCTGTACCATACCGCGGATTCCCTTGTTCGCGATATTATTTACAACATTCGTACTGAAGTTCTCAGTAACTTGGATAATTCTTTGCTTGCTACTCTTAAATTTTATCAGCTATTGCTAAAAAATGACAACATGTTAAACAATTTTCCATCCAAATCAGTTATCATTAACTCAATCATATTGTTAATTCCATTTGTAGAAGACAATTCCAAAGTTTCTGTTTTAAAAGATATGCTTCTTAGAGATAATTTGCTATCGGAATAGAGATGGAGCTCAACGAAATTAACGTTCCACCCCTAATGCTTATGCAAAGGATTATCTCTAAAGCAATTTGGAAATTTTCTCAAAATCAAACTCTCATTGAAACGTTACAATTTTACCAGTCTATATTTATAAATGAGTCATCAATATCTTACTCGAGAAGCGTCATTATTAATTTAGTGTCTCTTGTGACTTTACTGCCAAGAACAACAGAATTTTCAAATTTCATAGTTCTGAAAAATTTCTTACAACAAGATGTGTTTACATATATTTTAGACATACCCATAAACTTTGGACGGTATTATCTCCCAGTAGACCTGTTTTCGGTTACTCTTCGCCATATTGCGAAAGAAAAACTGATTGATATAGATAGACAAATTGTTGATGTTTATATATTTTACCAAAAAATATTTTCAATAGAAGAAACATCAAATCCAATAGTGCAATATTTTATTGATATGTCACCAGTATTGATCACTCTGCCATTCATGAAAGATAATAGAAAAGTAAAAATAGTAAAATGGTTCTTATCACAACCTAATTTGAAATTAATATTAGGGCCATCATTTCCTGAAGAAATAGATGAGGCTCCACATATATTTTTGCAAAGACTCGTTAGTCACACAATACGAGCAAAACATATTCATAAGAATAAGCTTCTATTTGAGGCACTGAAAGAAATTGATGAGTTCGACAAAAATCTCGATCACCCAAATCGGCCTCAAACAAACAATCTCCTCAATTTAGTTACACTTTTAGTATTGCTTGACAGTAAAGACCAAAACACTAAACTATTTACAATGAGACAATACGTTTCCCAACCAACCATAAAAATTATCCTTGCCCCAACATTTGATGCAAGCTTGTATTCCGACACCGAGTTGTTAATCCGGGGAATTCTTGAAAACACTTTAGAGAATAAGCTCACCCAAATTGATGTATATATACTCCAAGCTCTCAAATTTTATCAATATTTATTACACCCATACCAATTCACTAAATTACCCGGGCCTTCCCACATAATTTCCATTCTAATTTCTATTCTGCCTAATCTAGAGGATAACTCCAACGTAAACATCATAAAACAGTTTTTACTACACCGTAATTTGACCCAAATAATAGGATATTCCCTCGATATCGATTACCATCCCACGCCAGACTTGTTGCTACGAACCATTTTAATAAAAGCCATGAGCGTTCAATCCATCCAAGATACACCCAAGTTGTATGAAGCATTGAGGATATATAGTGATGCTGTAGTGACTGTACAGCCTAATATTCTGTTTGAGTTGTTGTCGCTGGTAGCGATGCTTCCTACCAGTACTAAGTTCTCCAATATACTTATTGTAAAGAGCTTCATTTCACAAAAACGATTCTCTCACATCTTGGAAACGCAAATAGACACATTTGTAACCTTGAAACCAAACCTTATTTTCAGATATGTACTCAAAAGTATTATAAAATTAAAATTAATCGGCGTTGACAGCATTGTCTATGACACTCTATGGTTTTATAATAGTTTAATACCCGTAAACGAGGAGGTAATAGAAAATAATGCGCAGCTAACTAGTTATGATACGAACCCTTTAATTGTTTTGTTACCTTTCGTAAATGATACAAGAAAGTTAATATAGTTAAATGGTTTATGACGCAACCAGAGCTCAAACTCATCCTAGGACCTAAATTTCACGAAGAAGTGTTTGAAAGTCCGTACTTGCTACTTGTTGGAATTATAAGACACGCCCTTCATCTAACATCGGTTAAGGAAAATCTACCACTTTTAGACTCTTTAAAACTATTTTATCATATAATGACAGTTGACGCTGTATATCCTAAGAAGGAAAATATCTTGGTAAAGATTGTTTCTCAATACGTTTTGCTACCGGCCTATGATAAGACAAAGAAACTAAGCATCATAAGAAGTTTTCTTAATCAACCAAGTGTGCGTTCGGTCGTTGACGTTTCGTTTGACGTTTTAGAATTCGACAACTTGAATCTGATGATTCGTGGGCTCATTAAGAATGTGAAAGAGAAGGAGCTTTCCACAGTAGACAAAATGTTATTCAAATCTTAACCTTCTACTCTACTATCCTAACTACAGAAGTGATAGACACGCCAGAGGCTTTAAATCAGATCTTGCCCATATTACTGGCCATACCTCAACTAGAAGACAATCGTTATCTTCCAAACCTGATGCAATTTTGGACGAGAATAAATGTATCTAGCTTATTAGGTATACCTTATTATTCGTCTGGCATTGATTCCCGTGGTGTTGTGCTAAAACAGGTCCTAGAATATTATATTTCAACAAAAAAAGAACAGCTGGATTCAAACTTGTTAATATCATTGACGTTTTATGATGAGGTTCTCACCAAAGTACGACCGGTTACGTATGTACCCAATATATTACTTGACCTCATTGCATTACAGGTGTTGCTACCTGCTGATACAGAGTATACGAACGGAGAAATCGTGAGAGAATATATCACACATAGTAAACTGACACAATCTCTGAGATACTTATTGAAATTTGATATGTATCTCATGCCAGACGTGATTATCAGGGAAATTATAGAAAGTATTGCAGAAGAAAAACTGACCAATACTGATCAAGAGGTGTTGACTGTTCTAAGGTTTTATAAGGTAGTAATCGTGAAAGAAAATGTTATACCTGTTCTGTCAGAAAAAAGTATTGACATTAATGCTGTAATTAATATACTGCCTACCATTGAGGACAAAAACAAAGAAACTGTAGTTAAATGGTTCCTCAAACAAAATAATCTACAGATAATGCTTAAAACAAATTTCGACGAAACAGGAATATCTTCTCCTTATATGCTCCTTAAATTAATAGCCAAACGTGCGTTGAATGTGACGTCAATCCAAATAAACTATGGTTTGTTTACTGCTCTACAGTTTTATGACAACTTGTTTATTACATTGGAAGAAAGTTCTAGTGTCCAAGAAACTCAAAATATTTTGTTACAAATGATTTCACAGTTTTTATTTTTACCTGATGCATCAAGCCTACCCACACTGTATGATTTCATAGTACAACCAACTGTAGCCAAAATACTTAGTCCCTCGTTTGATTTCACAATGGTCGACTATCCTAATAGAGATATATTGTTAAGGGCTATTATAAACAACACTTTAATTTATAGACTGAGCCCTTTAGATAAAGTTTTATTGAAAACACTTGAGCACTATCAACTTATTTTAGAAAGAGACGTCGTTAAGGCTCAAATATCGTCAGATTCTGATGTGATAACGCTACTCTTGCTGCTACTGCCCAACGTTGAAGACATTTCGAAACTGCTTATCATAAAGAACTTCTTAACTAGCTCTAACCTTTTCCATGTCCTTGGACCAACTTTTGACTTTACCTCATTCGCAACACCCCAGTTCCTCCTACTTGGAATAATAAGAAGGGCAAAGGAAGTCCTAGTGAATAGTGACGGCACGCTTCTTCTTGAAACACTAATTTTTACGAGAACTGTATAATAGAGGAAACAAAAAATGAATCAGTGACAAACGTTTTGTTGCAATTTATCTCCTTTTCCGTTTCATTGCCAAGTGATTCTGAATTCAAAAACTTGCAAATCATTAAAACCTACGTAGCTAAAACTAGGATAGCAGAAACAATAGACATAAGTTTCAGTCTAGGTAACCATCTGACACCAACGCTTTTCTTGCGATCTGTTATCAACCATATTATTACGACCAAATTGACGGAGCTGGATACTGAGGTACTGAGCACACTAATCGAGTACAATACAAAGACGGCTACTTCACCGATCACGGCACACGAAATAGTTTTGAAATTCATTGGTCCTATTTTACTCGAGTTAACAGACAAACTTGATAGGGATCAAATACAAATTATTAAAGGATTCCTTACTCAGCCTAATTTGGATTCAATATTGAAAATACCTGTAGATCAGCTTGATACTTCTTCCCCAACTCTATTGTTGCGGTCAATAATAAAACACGTATTTGCTGTTAAACCAATTGTAAATAACAATCCCCTTATCAAAACCTTGGAAAAGGTTCGTGAACTTTTACTGGTCAAACCAAAAATCGACGGAAAGCATAATGTACTAACAGAAACCTTTTCTCGGATTATTTTAATATCTGACTTTCCGGAAGAAACTAAGATAAATTTTATCAAAGAAAAGATCGAAACACACCACATAAAGATAATTTTGAACGTTTCGTTAGATGTATCTCAGTTTCCTACTTCAAAACTCTTATTAAGAGGGATGGTTAATCATATAGTTACAGATAAATTAAGTAAAGTCGACCAACAACTATTGTACGCGCTTAAGTTTTATGATAATTTATTAACAATTCCAAATATTCCACTTGTTGATATTCCCATTCCAGTTGTTTCCATCATATTGGCAATACCACAAACAGAAGACATTTTGAAAGTAACTTTATTGAAAGATTTCATACTAAAGCTCCATTTTAGTTCTATGTTGGGGCCTTTCCTAAATACAACTATCTACCCCACACCAAAACTTCAACTACAATCCTTGTTGAAATACGCGATGTCACTTGAAACGGTCCAAGAAAACACCAATGACTTAAACATTCTGACCTTTTTTAGCAAAATAATCACCACGGATCAGCCTTCAGTGACGAGTCCGATGGGTTTTGTCAATATGATGGCAATCCAACTCTTGCTTCCCGAAGATGAAATATTCGCTTTGGACGTTTTGAAACAATACGTGATGACATCACAAGTGAACGAAGTAATTACCCCATTTAACTTGGACATATGTTGGAACCCTTTGATGCTTCTAAAAAGTACAGTGAAACATGTCGTTTTCTGGAAACTCAGTCCATTAGACACCCCAATAGTCACACAACTAACCGAGTATGAACGTCATTCAACGGTCAACGAAGTACAACCAGGCATGATTTATGAAATAAGCGAAAATGTTGAGTCGCTCATATCAATGCTACCCCATACGATTTCCGTTGATAAAGTGAACGTTATGAGATGGTTCCTGGCCCAACCTAATTTAAAGCTAATACTCGGGGGGAGCTTTAACGAGTCTGATTACACCACACCCTATTTGTTGCTACAGGGAATCATTCAAAAGGCGCTCAAAATACAATCCATTCAACACAACATAATTTTAATTGAAACTCTAAAATGGATCGATAATGAGATTACAGTTGTTCAGCATATTGAAAAACCTAATAATATTTTAGTACATATTGTTTCACAATACTTGCTATTAACACGCCCGAACAACCTAAAAAATTAGTTATTTTAAAGGCTTTGGTGATCACAGCCAATGATTCTAAAAAAGTTAAAACCCTCTTTTGAGGTACGCCAATATCCGTCCGTAGATCTTCTTATAAGAGGAGTTATAGACAACATTTTAGAGGAAAAATTAACAAATTTGGACCAGACCTTTGTTAAAACATTAAAATTTTACTCCTATCTTTTGACAGAAGAAAAAACAAAGCAGCCCTTGTCTGACATTTCCGAAACAGTCGTGTCTCTACTTATTTTACTACCTGACACAAATGATAGCACCAAACTCCCAGTTATAAAGAAATTTTTGCTTCAAAAAAATCTCTTTGTGATTTTAGGACCTAACTTTAACATATCACTGTTCCCTACGAACCAACTTCTCCTGAGGGGTGTAATAAAACAAGGTATTCAAATATTCGGAGCACAAGTTCCGATTCTCCTAGACACCCTTACGTACTACGACCATATTTTAACTGAAACGTCCATAGAATTAAAAACCCCGCGAGCTATTATGAAGTTGATTGCCATACAGTTTCTGCTTCCGAGTACCATGGATTATTCAAACCTGATTGTTCTAAAAACGTTTATAACAAGCAATAATATAAAAGACGTCATTCCTTCCGTTAACTTAGATAACTATGATACGCCTAACCTTCTACTACGAGCAATTGTCCACGACACGATCAACATAAAACTCGATGAGGAAGACGCCATATTTATTGACGTACTAGAAACAGAAATCAAAAAGATAGTTTCGGCAGATACAGAAGAAAAACAGTCAGACATATATTTCCCTATTAATTCTTTATTATTGGTGATGCCTACATCGAAGACGTTAAAAATGTGGATATAATACGTTGGTTCATTAAACAACCCGATTTAAATAACATCTTAGGACTGGATTTTTCTAAATTTGAAAAGGAACTACCTTTATTAGTACTTAAAAAGATTGTTGTGCGAACCTTAAACGTAAAGTCGATAACTAGAAACTTGCCTTTATTGAAGATTTTGGTCAACTTGAACGAAAGTCTTGGTGTTGTGAAAGTCCAACAAGAAGTTGTTTTTTCGACATTGTACCACAGTTGACCCTGTTATCACATTTAGAAGAGGAGAGTAAGCTTTCCATAACCAAACAGTTAATATCCGATATTAAAGTTATTTCGACATTAGATGAAAGTTTTAATTTGTTGAGTGTCCCCTCTACAGACCTCTTGCTCCGTGGTTGTATTAATCACGTGTTTAAACATAAATTGACCCCATTAGACAACAAGCTTCACAATATTCTAACGTTCTACTCGGATGTGCTTGAAACTAAAGAAACTATTACCCCTTTTCCAAGTACTAATGACTTAATAAACTCTATTTTGATACTTTTGCCCTACTTGGAAGACAATTCAAAGCTGCCAATTATTAAGAGTTTCTTGCTAAGGCCTAATTTAACTGAAATACTAAGAATCGATACATCCCTGTACCAAACTCCATATTTATTATTAAAGGGTATTGTTGAAAAGGCAGTGAATAACGTGTATATTCAGAAACAGCCCATTTTAATAGATGCTCTAAAACATTATCATATTGCCCTAGCTATTGAGCCAATAAGTGATATGAAACTGAATGTTTTTTCAGAGATTATAAGCATAAACGCATTACTTCCTTCAAAAACGGAACATTCAAATATGCAAATAATTAAAGCATACTTAACTCAGCCAAAATTGTCACTTTTTTTTAAGGAGCCCATAGAAATAGAGCAATATATCACACCCCAATTGTTGTTCTATGGGTTAATTAATAAAATATCCCTTATCGAACTAAATGAACTAGACGCCAATATTCTGAGGAAAGTTATTTTTTATAAAAATCTAGTACAAATAAACCCCATTGTGAATAATCCCCAAAGTATATTAGATGATATAACTCCAGTTCTACCTCTCTTAACATTAGTTGCCGATTTCCCTAAAGTTAAAATTTTAAAATGGTTTTTAACTAGACCTGATTTGAAATTGGTGCTTGGTTCTGATTTTCATTCTTTTGACTATCCAACACCAGTCCTTGAGCTTCATGGTATAATAACTAAGGCGATGAAAATAGGATATATTACAGAAAACAAAGTACTGATTGAAACCTTAAAACTAAGTCTCAAAAATCTTGAGCCAGATATAGTAGTGGGACCTGTTGAAAACACATTGACTAAAATCATTTCTCAATTTTTGTTCCTGCCTAATTTTGAAGAGAACAAAAAATTGGCCATAATAAAAGATTTTGTAAAGGAAAAGAGAATAAATTTAGTATTTTATCCAGAGTTTGACGTATCTAAGTTCAAATCCATCGACCTTCTGCTTCGTGGAATAATAGAAAACGTTGAAGAAACCAAAATAGGTATTGTTGATACGTCATTTTTGAAAACTTTGCAGTTCTACACAACATTGATCAAGACCAATAGATTATCCACACTACTTTCTAGTAAGTCTAATATTTCTAATTCTTTACTTTTACTTATCCCTGACACTACAGATAATTCAATGTTACCAACAATAACAAAGTTTTTGTTGCAAGAAAATTTGCTTGAAATTTTGGGGCCCGATTTTGACATTTCCATCTTTCCTAGCACTAAATTGCTTCTTATCGGGGTACTCAAACACGCTCAAAACATCTCTATACTAAAGAAAACCTACCCCTAATCAATGCAATTAGATATTATGAACAGGAACTTACAGAGGGGCCACAGGTGACAAATAATTTTTTAACTAACTTAATTACTTTGCAAGTTCTTTTACCGAGTAAGACAGAGTTTTCAAACTTACAGTTACTGAAAACATATATATATGAGAGTAACATAACCAGCAATATGGTCGAAATATCAAACCTTGACGAGTACTTGAGCCCTCAACTTTTGATTAAAGGTGTAATGGATAAGGTTATCACGACCAAATTAAGCCATCTAGACTCAAATATCATAGAAATAATTCGCCCTGTTGAAAAAATCGTTCAAACTGAACTGCCGAAACCAGAAGTACGAAGCACCACTTCAACAAACCTAGAGCCTCTTATTTTTGTGCTGCCAAAAGTCAATGACTTTTCCAAAGTGAAAACTATGCATTGGTTTCTGTCACAGCCTAATATAAACACCATATTAGAACCGGAAATAAAATCAGGAGTATTTGCGACACCATACTTATTATTGGCAGGAGTAATCAAGAAGGCAATGCAGATAAAATTGATTGAACAAAACAGTACATTGTTGCCAGTTTTGGAGTTTTATGACAAACTTATGTATAGAGAAGAGAAAGAACCATCGCCCAGCACTATAATCAACCTTATCCCTCTTCTATTGTTGATCCCCGAAGAAGAACAGTTGAAGCTCGTTTTAAATGGACTAGTCAGTAAATCTAGCGCAAGTCACTTATTTCAGAGAAGTATTGACTTTTCTACGTTTCCTAATGTGCAACTTATTTTAAAAACAATAGTGAATAATACTGTAGCTGATCGTTTAAGTAATATAGACAAGATTATAGTGAAAAAATTGAAGTTTTTTGAGGTATTGTTGGAAATAAACAAGCCAATTGTGACATCTATCAGTTTCGAAATTTTGTTTATTTTAGTTGTCTTGCCAGATATAGGAGATAACGAATTGTTACCTATATTAAAAGATTTTTTACTTAAACTGAATTTGAGAGAGTTTTTAGGTCATGAAATTATATGGGAAGAATACGAAACGCCAGATATTTTGCTGAAAGAAATTATCAAACGTGCACTATCAATCACTCCGGTTCATGAAAATCCACCTTTGGTAGAGTCTTTGAAGCTTTACGACAAAGTACTTAATACCGCAGCAAATAAAGGTTATTCAGATCACGTCTTGATAGAAATCTTTTCATTACAGGTTATGTTGCCAAAACAATTTGATTTGATAAATCTAAAAGCTATGAAGGTTTTTATTTCTCAGACCAAGGTTAAACTTATTTTGGAAAGTTCCTTTAATATAGAGATGCATTTAACGACAGAATTACTGCTTCATGCAGTTATAAGACACATTAACCCGGGAAACTAGGGATGGAGGATACAGCTTTGTTAGAAACCTTCCAATATTATAACAAGGTATTGCGAGTGGAAAACACCGGTATAAATATACCTGATACCTCTAAGGATTCTACCCCACTACTTGTGCTGCTCCCGCCAGTAAAAGACGTTCATAAATTAACTACAATGAAATTGTTCCTGAGTCAACCCAATTTGTTTTTGAAACTAGGGCCATCCTTTGATGAATTTGAACATTCCTCAAACTTTTTACTTCTTAAAAGTATAATAAAACATGCAATCAAAATACCCTCCATCCAACAAAACACAGAATTGATCAAAACATTAGAGAGTTACGACGATACTATAACTTCAGTGCCTGAAGAAAATGACCGCAATTTATTGGTAAATATTGTTTCACTTTCACTGTTTCTGTCAAGCACAGAGTATAACACGAAGCTCTCTATGATTAAGAGTTTCGTTCAGCAGCCTCATGTAATTTTAAAGTTTGAAAAATCACTTGACGTGTCGAAGTTCTTCACTTCTGATCAATTTATACGTGGAGTTGTGCATCACATCAATACAAATGCTCTCACTAAGGTAGACGAAACGTTGCTTGATACTCTCAAGTTTTATGAAACTATTTTAGAAATAAGACCAGAAGTTAGTAAAGATTCTATGTTTTTCAATATTCTCATACCGAACACAAAAGACAAATCACACCTCCTCTTGATTAAAGACTTTTTAGAGCAACCCAAACTGATTGAAAAGCTTGGAACAACATTTAAAGTTAACGAATTTCCTTCGGGAATACATTTACTAAGAGGCATTATAAAACACGTTTTGGAACACGACCTCTCAGTAAGCAACGCGACGTTGACAGACGCTTTAATATTTTACGGCGATGTTTTGAACTCCGAACAAATAAAATTTCCCCTGACCTCTTTCCTATGCTTGATCAGTTTACTTCCGGACATTTGGGACGCTACTAACGTCGGTGTTGCCAAGGTTTTCCTGAACCAGACGGTCTTTAGGGATATTTTGAGTTGGTCTTTTTACACAGAAGAGTACGCGACACTTACTAGTGTAGTGCGTGGACTCGTCGAGTACACGAGCATTGACGAGTTGGATGAGGTCGACCGGGAAGTGTTCCCGGCCTTACAATACTACCTTAGACTTTTACGCACGAAGACTACAAGTCCTCAAAGGGTAAGTCTTATCGAAAATATCGAACCTATCTTAATGGCTCTTCCATTCACCGATGAAATTACAAAGGTCAGCACAGTAACGTGGTTTCTCAAACAACCAAACATAAAACTTATTTTAGGAACAAATGTTGAAAATATTTCGCTGTCATCACCTGAAGAAACATTGAAGGGAATTTTTAAGATCGCTTTGAGTACAACCGCCATTCAAGAAAACGTGACGCTTTCAGAGACAATCAAGTTCACTTACGACATTTTGGTGGCTAATAAGAATGAAAAGACAGGAGTTGAGAACCACCTTCTAGTTTTTGTTTTTTCTATTTTGTTGTTTCCCGATGCAGAGAAGTCTTTAAAACTGTCCAAAGTTCGAGATGTATTAATACGATATAAACTTGAGCAACTGCTTGGAATAGACTTTGATATCGATGAATATTGTACAGTAGATTCACTGTTAGCAGGTGTAATCCATCATGTAGACAGGTTAAAACTAAGTGAGATTGACAAAGAACTTCTAAATTTCTTACGATTCTATCAAATTGCTTTACAAACCAGAGACCTTACGACCAATAACTCAAACATTATAACATCTCTCATTTTATCCTTGCCCAAAGGAGATAATTTTTCAAAATTACGTATCATTAAGAAGTTCTTATTGCAAAAGAATCTGACAGATGAACTAGGTTTGAATTTCAATCTTAGAGAATTTCCTTCTTTGAATTTGTTGTTGAAAGAAGTAATTAAACGTTCTTTAGATGCAAACGAGGTAATAAATAACCCAGCTCTTTATGAAACAATCACATACTACAACAGTCTTATCAATAACAGTAAAGAAAACGTTGTTTTTGATCTAATTTCTCTCCTCGTTTTGCTTCCTAGCACAAAAGAGGAATGGAGTTTACAGATAATGAAGCATATCATAACTCTTCCTAAATTTGATTTATTTGACATGTCATTTAGGGTTGAAAATTACAATAAACTACAACTCTTGTTGGATGGTATCTTCAATCATATAAACACAGAAACTCTTAGTCCACTAGAAAAGTATATCGTAATAAAATTCAAGTTTTATGCAAACGTATTTTTGAGTCGTCCTTCCGATGCTTCTAGTATAAAACGGTTAATTAAAAGTAAGGCATCGTTGATACTACCACTTCTACCAGTGGCTTCGAACAACACGCATTTACAAATAATGAAATGGATAATAGCACGACCTGAGTTTAATCTATTAATGGAAAAAGTTTTCAATGAAACAGAAAGCACATCACTCAAATCCGCTTTTATTGAGTCGGTTCACCATCTACTAGGTCTACAATTCATCAAACAAAACATCACCTTATTAGACACAGTTGGCATTTACAGGGAATTGCTTGAAAATGAAAACACTTCGACGACTCTGAAGAACCCTCTACTAGATTTTGTTTGTCTTTTCGTCCTTATTCCAAACGAGGATGCCAATAAGTTGATTTCACTAAAGGTATTCTTAGATCAGCCCAGGCTTATCGACGTGATATCTCCATATTTCCATACCTATGAGTATACATCACCATTAGAACTATTACAAGGAATCATAATGAACGTTATCCAAGAAAGGCTCACTGAACTGGATTATCGCCTTCTCCAAGTGTTAAAACTATATGGATATATTTTAAAATGCGATGTAGATCCTAAAAGTGCCGACTTTATGTCTTATATACATATACTAATTCCCAATTTACACAACAATACAAACGTTGGCATATTGAAACAATTTCTTTCACAAAGTAATTTACTAGCGATTCTTGGACCTACATTCAACGGATATAGCTACCCCACACCTTATTTGCTATTTAGAGGAATATTAAAACACGCTTTGAATTTGAATATTGTCAAACAACAGAGTATTTTGTGGAAAACCCTAGCTTCTTACGATGCGGTGCTAGACAATGAAGAAATGCTTCTACCCTTAGATAATATACTTCTTGATTTGATTTCGCTGCAGGCTTTACTTCCTTCGTATTTAATTGATATTAATTTACGCGTACTGGCGGGATTCTTGACTCAACCAAAATACAAAAACCTTCTAGAAATATCCTTTTCCCCCAAATCCTACTCAACAGCCGATCAACTTATAAGAGGTTTAATATATCATCTAGTCAACGTAAAGCTGTCTTATATCAACACGGAAGTGCTGAACTCGTTGAAAATGTATGCAAAGCTGCTTACATCTGAAAGTGAACATTTTAATCTCGAATTTAACGTCACTGATAGCAAATTGTTAATTTTATCAACAATTCCACCCACTAATGATACTTTAATGATGACGACTATCACTTGGTTCATTACACATACTGACTTAGAAGACATTTTGGGTAACCATAATGCAAAATACCCGACAATTACATTGTTATTTAAAAATATTATTAACTGTGCCTTAGAAAACGAGAATGTGCATAAGAATATGACGCTGTCAAACACGTTGACGTTTTATAATAAATTATTGGAAAAAGAAGAGCAGCAAACACATCAAGACAGACCTTTTCTGACGCAACTAATATGCTTGTTTATTTTCATACCTAACACTAACTACCCATTTAAAATGTCAACAATTGGAACTTTCATTAGCCAGCCTCATTTTAGGGCAATTTTAAACCCAAATTTTACCTTAAATGACTTTCCAACCTTAGATTTGCTATTAAGAGGAGTAATTAAAAATGTAATACCAAATAATTTAAATGAAATTGATAGGTCAATACTTGATGCTTTGAAATTTTATGAAATGCTTACACAAATTGGTTGTATGTCCACACTCTCGAAAACTATCATTTCTATTATAATGTCTATACCTAAGATACCAAACAGCTCAGATATACACTTAATTAAAAGATTTTTGGTAAATTATAACCTAACATCCTTAGGTTTGTCACTGGCGTACATATCAAATCTACCTCCCGATATAGCTCTTCTTCGAATATTGATAAAAAGTCGGGAGATGGGTTTGGTATCACATAACTCTTCCATTTACTCAATATCAATACGCATTGAGCATTTCTTGAATGCATCATTAATTTTCCCAAAATATAAAGACATACTAATCGATACATTATCCCTTGCTGTTCTACTTCCAACTCACGATGAAGACTTGACTAAAGACATTCTCAAACTATTTTTAAAACAAAAAACAATTACTGCAGTTTTAAACCCTTCCATTGAAATGAACAAGTTTAATACTGTGCCAGAAATTATTTGGGGAATATTGTCATTCATTGAAAATCGAGTTTTGAGTCCCTTGGACGTTGAGGTTTCGTACTTGTTCAGATTGTTCACAAAACAGCTTGATTTAGTTCCACTTACTATCCCGCCTCCTGAAATCACTCTTGAATCAACTAGGTTACTTCTTTTACTTCCGAAAATAAACTCTAGTGCGCATATACGCAGAGTTAATATTTTTTTCACTCAAACAAACATAAAACTCATACTTGGACCCTCGTTCTCTGTTTCAGATTACAACTCCTCAAAGTCGTTAATAATGGGCATTATTAACCAAGTTTTACAAACTAAATTAGTTCTAAACAATTTATCCCTGTATGAAACTTTGAATGTCTATAGAGAATTATTAGATAAAGACAAGAGAACTGGAGTAAAACACTCGGAAAATGTATTACTGAGTGTGGTATCATTAATTATTTTGCTCCCTGAGACTTATATAAAGATAGAAGTGATTAAGAACTTTTTGTTTGAAGCCGAAACAGTATCTTTATTAAAACCTTCGTTTGACTCACGGGACTATCCAACCACAGAATTACTACTACGAGGCATCACAAATCACGTTTTGATCAATGAATTGAGTGATGTGGATAGAGCTTTGTTTATATCTATAAAATTCTACGATCGTCTTCTGTTCAAAGGTTCCTTGACCAATACTTCTGATACCATAGTAGCTCTGCTAGTGTCACTCCCATTCTCTGAAGATTCATTACTCGTCGAAAAGATCAAACAGTTCTTGCTGCAGCCTCAGCTGTTTAAGATGCTTGGTCCCTCCTTTGAAGTTGAGAGTTTTCCGACAAACGAAATGGCTTTGCACGGTGTTATCAAAAAAGCAATTGAGCTCAACTTACATAACAAAGATGAAGAACTTCTAATGGCACTCAAGACATTTGATATTCTATTAAGTAGAATAAATATTGAAACTTCCCCCTTAGTTCTTATAAATATTGTCGCCCTGTGGTCACTCCTCCCCAACAATATGGCAAATGAAAACCTCCAGCTAATGAAATCGTTCCTATTGAAAGTAAGGTCGAGCAGCATGATAGACACAAACTTAAAATTTGAGGACTATCCTGATATACATTTGTTGTTCCAAGGATTTATTCAACACTTGGTTAAAGAAAAATTAAAGGGTTTGGACAAAAAAGTACTTAATGATTTGTGGTTTTACTATCGGTTACTTGTAACACCCAAAAAATCCAAAATTATTAAAGATATATATCAAAATCGCACATATCTCCTGTCATTAATACCGCCAACACACTATGATATCCAAACAAGAGTACTCAAATGGTTTTTAACTTTACCTCATTTGAGAGAGATTTTAGGCACTATGATCGTTGAGACTGATCACTTATCTCCTCAGGTCTTATTGAGGGATATAATAAAGGCTGGTATCAAGACAAATTTAGTTCAAAAGAACGCTACTCTTCTAGAAACATTGAAATTTTATGAACAATTGTTGATTGACGAGAAAGTGAACTCACCCATTCACCAAAACACGTTAACTAATCTAGTTTCCTTAATTATAACTGTCCCTGAGGAAAACCAAGAAGTTATTTTAAGTATAGCAAAACGATTTATTGATCAGTTTCATGGTTTGAAACTCTTTGATCCGTCCTTTGATGTGAGAGATTATCCCAGTAAATCATTGCTTCTCAGTGCAATCATAGATAATATTATACAAGACAAACTATCCATAGAGGATTTATCCCTTTATAGTTCTTTAAAGTTTTATAATAAGTTAATAAAATCATGTTCCATTCCAATTTTCTCTAATCATGTAACGTCGCTTTTGATTTCACTACCAAATGTTGATGACTCTGTTTTTCTCCCCATCTTGGTTAATTTTTTGGCACAACCAAACCTGATTCAAATTCTTGGTCCTTACTTTAATCTACATAGCTATCAAAGACCAGATATCATGCTTAGAGGTATAATAGAGTATTCTTTGAATTTACATTTATTTATGGAAAATCCTATGTTGGTAAATGCCTTACAGTTTTATAATAAAACTTTATCATCAATAAACAAGAATAAAAATGCTCTATTAGACTTTATATCTGTTCAGGTATTAATAATGGGTTTAATACCAAATGATACCGTTTTATTAGGAATAAAAACATTTTTATCACAGCCCCAGATAAGTTATATATTAAGTACTGAATTTAGTATTGAGAATTACAACTCAATTAAACTTTTAATTGATGGAGTTATTTATTCTTCGTTGAAAGGTAAACTTAGCGACGTCGACAAAAAAGTTTTAGATTCATTGAAATACTACAGTAGATTATTTAGAAAAGAAAGCAAAGATATTCAAATTCTAGAGCAAGTGCTTCAACCTGAAATTATAATACCTCTGTTACCCTTACCATCAGACAAATCTAAAATTGCAGTGATAAAATGGTTTTTCTTGCGACCCGAAGTAAAGATTATGCTAAGCACTGACTTTAATATATCTCATTACACAACATTAGAACTTCTTCTGAAAGGAATTCTCACTAAATCAATGAGCTTAACTTTCGTTAGGACTAACTCAACACTGTTGAATATCTTAAAGTTATATAATGAAGAAATACCTGCCGAAGAAACAATTAAATCTTACCTCCCTCAAAACTGGTTAATAAACATCATTTCCATGATGTTCCTTAATGACGACAGTAATAACTATACATTAATAACCATTAAAGCCTACTTAAAACAATCTTTTGTCACATTTACTTTAGGTAGTAGTTTTGACATAAACGAATACCCGACAGTAGATATGTTAATACGAGGAATTATTGAAACTCTTAACCTTGGAAATAACAAATTAACTCATATAGATCAGGCCATTTTGAATAAATTGACATTGTATGACCAAATAATATGTTCAGAAGAGCTTACTAAACCATCATATTTTCTTGCGCAATTGCTTTTTGATTTGCCATACACGGAAAACAAAACTAAAGTGCAAATATTTCATGAATTTCTGAGGGACGAATCTTTACTAAACGAAATCTTGGGCCCTTACTTCAAAACACACTTGTCGCAAGAGAATTTACTTTTGACTACCATAAAGAAAGCTTTGACTGTAGAAATTGTTTATAGTAATGGTATTTTACTAGAAACTCTAAAATATTTTAATACAAAACTAAGCGAAGAACTACTGAATCCATCAGTTTTTGACGTCCTCATTGATATGGTTTGTCTAAAAGTTTTGCTTCCAATTGAGTCAGATATTATTTTGCCACTAGTAAAATCGTTACTGTCCCAAGCTAAACTCTCTAGTTTCTTTGACTCGTCATTTAATGTTAACAACTATACATCCATGAAATTACTAATTAATGATGTGACGCGATATGCAATCAAAGGTAAACTTAATGATATTGATAAGAGCCTTCTAAATGTGTTAGACTTGTACAGGGCTATTGTCACCCCAGAAGAGCCAGAGCTGCCCCTGGTAAGAAATGGCTGGGTAGATATTGTACCCCTAATCGTTTTAATGACAAACGGAACTAGTGTGACCTTTTTTAAAGAGGTAGCACGGCTAATTACACGACCAGACTTGGGAAGTATTTTAGGTATAAACATGTCACTGAGTGAATACAAAGATTCAAGAATTTTACTAAAAAACATTATAACACGTGCTCTACAAGTAGAAATCACTCAACAAAACTCGACTCTAGCAAATGGACTAAAGTTCTACGCAGACTTATTGAACGATGATGAAAATGAACTACGAGAATCTGAAAGTATTTTACTAAATATTATGTCACTTTCTCTGTGGATACCTGGCGATGACGAAACTAAACTAATCACTTTAAAGAGTTATCTTAATCAAAGGGTTAATTTAATTTACTTCAAATCCTCATTTGAGCTTGCGCAGTATCCCACAATGGGCCAACTGTTTCGGGGCGTGATTGAGAACGTGATAGTGGGGCAACTGAGTCGTTTGGACTCTGTTCTGTGGGATACTCTTTGGTTCTATAAAAGTTTACTTGAGATAATTTCCCTGGTAACGCCAGACCGGATACTTCTCGCGGTACCATACACAACTGACACCGCTAAAATAAGAAGACTCGGTGCATTTCTATTGCAACCAAATTTAATCGTGACGTTGGGCTCTTCATTCCAGATTAAAGATTATCCGAAAATAGACAAACTTTTAAGAGGGATTATTAATCACGCTTTACAATCAAATATTTATCTAAACGATCAATATTTGACAGAAACGTTAACATATTTTGAAAATACTCTAAAACTGGAATCAATGTCTTCAAACATGTTAACTAACTTTTTAGCGATCCGCTTGTTACTTCCAAGCTCTTTAGAAAGCAAAGTATTATCAGTGTTAAAAGAATTTGTGGATCAAAATTTGTTTAGACGTTTATTAGAACCATCCTTTGAAATAAACAAATTCCAATCTCCCGATCTCCTAATCCGTGGGATTATCATGCATGCAATGAAGAGCCAACTCACACGTGTGGATGCAGAGGTATTAGCTAAGATTAAATTGCATGAGCGACTTTTGAGGAAAGATGAGTTAAAAGAACAACGTGTAACACGAGATGTTTCCGACACCAAATCTCTACTGGTAGCTCTGCCCTACATCGACGATGTGATCATGCTTAAAACAATCAAGGGATTTTTGAGTGATTCATATTTGATTAACTTACTTGATACTTCATTTGATGTAGGGAAGTATACTTCTACAAGAATGCTAGTCCATGCTATTATAAAGAAGGCGTTACAAACTTCTTTTGTACAAAACAACAGCGGGTTGTTAAAATGCTTGCATGTATATGATGCAGCGATGACAAAGGAAAATAAAACAAACAACTATGACGATAAAGCTGTTGCCAATGTATTATCAATATGGATGTTGCTTCCGGAGACGACAGAATATATTAAAACAAATATTATAACGTCCTACTTAGAGAATCCTTCGGTCAGTATTCTTTTTGATTCTACATATACCCTATCAGATTACACGTCAGCTGACATGTTGGTTCGGGGCGCTATGGAGCATGTAATATTTGAACGATTGAGTGACAAAGACGTTATACTACTTAAGACTCTCAAGTTTTACGACGAATTGCTACAAGGTCGACAAATGACGAACGTGTCTGACATTATCACCTCAACATTGGCTCTGCTACCAAACTCAACGGACAACTCAAAACTGCCTGTGATAAAGAAATTTATACTGTCTGGCAGTTTGAATACTATTTTAGGTTCTTCTTTTAATGATTCTTCCTACCCTGCTTTAGATATGTTGCTACAGGTCGTCTTGAAGCAGTCTTTGGCTGATATATCTGTCCAGCAAGATAAATATTTATTGGATGCTATCATACTATACGATAGTTTACTAACCACTGAAAGGATAACAAGTACATCGAATGGATTGGTGGATTTTGTTTCTTTTCAAGCTTTTCTGCCCAACAATGAAGTTCACCTTAATATACCAATAGTAGAGAGTTTCCTTAAACAAACCAAAATGAAAAAAATATTAGATAATTCTTTTGTTATTAGAAAACATCGCACAACTACAAGCTTGTTCCGATCTGTGATGGAATACGTCTTGAGAAGTTTGTTGAGTAGTTATGACGCGCACATATACGATTCACTAAGATATTATGAACGGATATTTAGAGATGAGAGTGTTTTAATAAAGCCAAACATTTCACTGGACATAGCTCCTATACTTGTATATCTACCGTATACATCTGACGTCACGAAAATGAAAGAGATTAAATTATATTTATCTCAACCCCGCGTAAAGAACATATTAGACTTATCAATAGGAAACAAATACTTGCCCTATATGAGCATTAAAATGTTTATAAAACAATCTCTTAACATTCCAGATACAATACAAAATCACACTTTATATGAAAGCATTATGTTTTTCGACTCTTTGTTTTCTTTGGAAGAAGAGTACACTTATTTAAATCATCATACATTCACCAGAATTATTTCTTTGTTCCTTCTTGTATCTGACTTTAGACCCACCCCGAAAATTATTATAATAAAAGGGTATTTGAATCAACCTAGAGTATCAGAAATAATGAATGCATCGTTTGACGTGTCAGCATATCCTAGCAATTCTTTACTACTTCGAGGTATTGTAGAACATGTATTGTCCGATCACCTTAGTCCAGTAGATAAACCCTTGTTTGATTCGTTGAAATTCTTCTATGGCCTATTGGATACTTCTTACCTCCAAAATATACCTAGACAAATGATGTCACTGTTGGTGAATATTCCGTTTACAACTGACAGTTTAAAACTTAAAGCGTTTAAAGAATATATTTTAGAGTCAAATTTGATCTATAACTATACATCAAAATATGGTTGGGAAGAATTTTCAAAATCGGAACAAATCTTAAGCAAAATAGTACATGATGGTATAGAAAGAATCGTCTCGTTAACAACAGAAACCAGTCATGTGCTGTTCGATACATTGCAGCATTTCAAAACTCTGTGTGATAATACAAAGCTCGATTCTAGCACAAATATGTTTACTCGTGTCATAGCACTTCAAATTATTTTATCAAACCAACAAATGGATTCGGATCTAATGATTATATATTCTTTCTTATCACAGAAAAACATTAACAAAATATTCGATAGCTCGTTTAAATTATACGATTATAAAACAACAGAAATCTTATCTCAAAATATTTTAAAATACGTTGTAAAAAGTAGGCTAACAAATGCCGACATGAATATATATGAGTATGTAAATTTCTTCAATAAAGTTCTTAAAGAAGAAGAATTTACTGAGGATACACATGTCGACATATTCCTGGATGTGACACCGTTGTTATTAATTCTACCCGATGTGTCAGAAAAAAATATAGTAAATAGTATCACATGGTTCTTGAAAAATCCTAAATTAAAGGATATATTAGGTGCAGCTTTCAATCAAGAAAGTTACCGGTTACCCGAACAACTGCTGAAAGCTATTATATCTACTGCTTTAGTATCAGATTTTGTCAAACAAAATTCAACTTTGAGGGATGTCTTGTTTTATTACGATGGAAAATTGATACAAAATTCTGTTTCAGTCCAAGAATCAGTGTTGCTAGAAATTATTTCTGTAAACTTGCTACTTCCTGATAAGTTGAGATACTTAACAATGCTATTTAAACAAAATAAAATTTCTAAGATATTAGGTCCTTCTTTTGAAATCAAAGATTATCCTTCTGTAACATTATTGCTGCACGGTACAGTAGAAAAGTTAACAAATGTACAATTAAGTCCCATTGACGATGTCGTTTTTAAATCTTTGAAGTTTTTTGACATTTTAGTACAAACGAAAGGAGAAATAGAGCTATGGAGATATATTCCATTGATCACAGAACTATTTCCCAATACAACAGACCATAACAAATTAGATGGTCTAAAAACGTTCCTGTTACATTCTGAGAGTACAAACATTCTAAGTAACTCCACCTTCTCTCTATTTAAGTACACTTCAATAGAAGAGTTGCTAAGAGATGTCCTAGAAATTTCAATTGGGAATGAAAAAATTCGAAAAATTCCACTTCTTTACGACACATTAGTGTACTTTTACAAGTTGTTAAATTTTGGTGAGATTGCATATCAACAAATAAATGTTCTAATAAGTGTAGTATCCCTTGATAATATGCTTCCAAAAGACAATAATAAATTTAGAATGTCAATGATTTTAAAGTTTTTGGAATTGTCTCCCATACACTCTTTATTCGATACTTCAGTAACATTTAGTAAATCCCCTTCTATAAAATCTATTTTTGAAAAAATAATAAAATATATCAAGAAAAGTAAATTAAATGAGGCTGACAAAAAATTGCTGGAGATGATTAGAAACCGTGAGAAATTACTGAACATTTTCGAACCAGTTACACTTCCTCAACTAATCTTTGAAAACGACTCGATGCCATTAATATACCTTTTGCCTAAATTAGATAATATTAAAGATTTAATATTAGTCAAATGGTTTTTTAATTTACCCAACTTGAAAAATTTGGTGGACATTTCGTTCGATATCTCTAAATACCCGTCTATTAATGTGTTTCTGGATACTATCATAAACCATGCTCTTCAAAAGGATTTTGTAAAACTGAACGCGACTTTAAAGGGTACTCTTAAGTCTTTAAAAATTAAGCTAGGTGTTCGAGAAACAGGGTCAAATATACTATTAGAACTGATTTCTTTATGCGTTTCTTTACCAACAGATCACAATATAAATATAGAAGACAATGATAGACACAAATTGTTGGTCTTACAAATGTTCCTTAAGGGGAATAATGTTTTGAAAAGTTTAAATCCATTATTCGATGTTCATGAATACCCAAGTATAAATCTTTTGATAGAAGGGGTTTTGGAATGTATTCACAAGGGACAAGTTAGCCATCTTGACAATATTATTTTCAATACTATAGAGTATTACGACACGGTCCTTGGAAACGGATCTCTTTTCCAATTGAAGAAACATTTAATTGAGTCACTATATTCGATGCCAAACTTCGATGTCGAGTCACAAATCCCTGTTATTGATAAGTTTTTATCCATGCCTCATCTTAATGAAAAGTTGGGAATATACATAAAAATTGAAGACCAACTATTTCCTAAACTATTACTTAAAACAATAATAGAGCGCGCTTTAACGGTGGGATCAATAAATCAAGACAGTTCGCTCATGTCCGCACTGAAGCATTGCTATCGTGTGATCGAATCTGACCACTCCCCTCCGAACATTCTCACAAACATTTTGGTGGTCAAAGCGATCGTTCCGAACACACCGGACAATAAAAAATTATATTTTATAAAAACAATGTTGTTACACCCACGTGTCAGATATATATTTGATAGATGGCTGAGTGTAGAAAGTTACACGTTCTCAAAGGAGTTAGTCATCGCAGCATTTAAAAACGCAATCCGGAGCAGATTGAGCCAAATAGACAGGGAAGTTCTTTCTGTAGTGATGTTCTATGACAAGCTGGCAAGGAAAGAAGAAGTTTCTGAGACAGATTTGGACATGTCGGATATGACTCACATCCTGATCGCACTGCCCCAAATAGAAGAACGAAAGGTGGACATCATCAAGCAATTCATTCAACAACCTAACGTTAAGCATCGTCTGGGCAAATATATTTATTATTCCAGTCATGACTCGCCGAGGTTAGTTCTTCGAGCGATAATGAGACTGGCTTCGCAATGGAAGGAAGTAGAAAGTAACTCCACACTGATGGAAGTTATACGCATGGTCGAGAAAGAATTGGACCGTGAAGATAAACTTCCTTCCCGAGAAAGAAATATATTAACAAACGTAATAGCTATTATTTTATTTCTTACCTCCACGGAAGAAAGGGTCAAGCTACCACTTATAAAAGGATTACTATCCCAATCAGATATAGAACCCATCGTTGGACCTTCATTTGATATCCTCGAGTATCAATCTACAAGTGCGCTTGTAAGAGGACTAATTAGTCAGATAAGAAAGACAAACCTCAGCCCGGTAGATCTACAACTATTTAAGTCTTTGGAATTTATCACTTTGCTTTTAAACTTTGATTCTTTTTCCAACGTATCTGATATTGTTGTATCTGTTATACTTTCAATACCCGAAACACAAAATAATTCAAAAGTGCCAATCCTTAAAAGATTCTTACTAAGCTGTGACAAATCAAAATATTCTGCTTTCCCTTACCCAGCAGGGAAATACTCTTCTTCATTAGCTGTGTTGAAATATGTCGTAGATGATGCAGTTCAATCAGAAAATAGCAAACAAAACGTTGAATTGCTTGACGCGTTAACTTACTATAAGCATTTTATCGATCTGATAATAAGTGGTAAGTTTCAACCTAACACTTTAGCTAGTATAATTAGTATTGGTGTGTTATTGCCAAGTCTATATGAGAATGCATTACCAGTAATTAAATATGTAGCTATTGACTACAAAGGACAAAACTATGATAAAAAACCAACACCAAAACTAATTTTTAAGGGCTCCCCTAGTTTTCAAGTGTACCCAGATGTTGAACTGTTGTATAGTGCTCTAGTAAAACACTTGGATATTAAAGAATTGGACCAAACTGAACAAGCGTTTGTCCTTGTTCTTAAATTTTACGAGAGGCTTATCAAGAAACCCGAATATTCGTTACTCCCCCTCATAAAGTTCTTAGATGAAAACGTAAATGTATCTCTAGCACAAAAGGAACGTTTAATAAGCTTTATATTCTCAAGTAAACTATTGCACAAGATTAAAATAAATCAACTCAATGATGAACTAACCGAGCCAATATCCTTTTTACAATTAATTCAACAAATCAAAACCTTTATTGATTTGCAACATGACATGGAGCTAACGCATATTGTTCTGACAATAATACATGAAACTAAAAGGATGTTTATATTATCACCCGACTATAAACCCATTATAGAGATGTTAATAGATAGTTTACCGTTAGAGCTAGATGAGCCAGAAAAATCACTGATCACACAATTTCTTAAAATTCCAGACATTTTTCAAATTTTGGATCTCCAGCTTGAACCATTACTAGACTTAGATTCAAAATCAATACTAAAAACTATTTTGAAAACAGCCATGTTCAATCCTGAGATCCAAAATATGGGACAAATTTATGATGTTATCAAATTGGTGTATGAAAAATTACCTAACGCTACCAAAGAGATTAAGCCTATGTCAATACCAGAATTTGATGTAATCATTCTTGCAGTGCCTTTCTTAAGTGAATACGAAAAGAATGCCCTCAAAGATTTTTATAGACAAATTCAACATTTAAACTTAGAGATCAACGAACATCACTCTAAAAAAGATATTATAACAATGATGCTAGAGAAGCTTTTAACACACGACGAGGTCAAGGCCAATCCTGAAATCGTAGACTTGATCACCGCCATGCTGCTAAAAATAAAGGGGGAAACCGTTCCTCCGCCAAGTTTTGAGGAAATGGTTGGTAATGTTCCGGTTCTGGTGGAAGAAGATCTACCTATACTGAAGAGTTTGTACGATCAAATACACAGTTTACACCTACGTATCAGTCACAGCCACACCCATAAAGATATTCTGATACTAATGTTGGATAAACTACTGTTGCGTAAAGAAATTCAAGGTGATGCACAATTAGTGGAGTTTGTTGAAACATTATTACTGAGACTACACGGAGAAACTATACCTGTTCCCGATTTCGATGATGCCATTCGTGATATTGCTGTCCTTACCGAACATGACATAACTGTCTTGCGAAACCTCTATAAACATATTTATTCCTTACGCTTGCGGATAAAGAAATCTCACTCTCACGAAGACATCCTAATAATGATGTTGGAAAAGTTACTTACACGCCCTGAAGTTCAGGGGAAAACCACCCTTATTGATATTATAAATAATTTGATAGACAAATTGAAAGGAGAAAGTCTTCCTCTACCAGATTTTGAAGATATTATCGAAGCCGTGCCCATATTTACAGAAAACGAAATAACTTTGTTAAGAACATTTTACGAGCAAATACATGTCTTGAACGTTCATATTAAAAAATATCATACTAAAAGAGATATTATTGCTCTTATGATTGATAAACTATTGACTCGTGATGAAATAAAGTCACAAAGCGACATTGTTAATCTATTAATTTTACTTGCTCAGAAAACCAGGGATTATCACGATGGCGCTACCACCACAACTTTGGCTCCTACACTGATGCCCAGTGCGTTATCACTTGACAAAGACCAAATGCATATCGTCGAGAAATTTTTAGGCCAGAAAAATATTTCTACTATACTAAATATAACCCTAGATGAATCTCAATACCCTGATAAGTCCCAATACTTAACCTTTATAACCAAACATGCTATGCAAATTCAATCCATACAGAACGATAAGCCACTATATGCTGCACTTAAATCTGTGTATAAATATTTGCTTTACTCAAGAGGTCCTATTATAACAGAAATACCCATGGCGGAAATTATTGAAATACTTGACACTCTGAGCAAGTCTTTGTTCGGGGATGAATCAGATAAGGTTCAAACGGTGAAATCATTCCTTAGCCAGTCAGACTTTACGTCTCTACTAGGTCCACGTTTCGATTCTTCTTTGTTCTTCTCGACAAGGTCGATGCTGATGGAGATTATGAACAAACTTTTGAGACACAGCTCAGTGAAAAATGTTAAAGAATTGTATGAGGCCCTTCTCTTTACTCGTGTTAGACTTGACCCTTCCAGGGACCAACATTTGAATATTTCTCTCCTTGTAACCGTCATACCAAGCTATGATTACACTACACTTATTAAATCTTTCCTAGAGGACGAATACTTACCGATGATATTAGGCCTTCATTCAACGTGTCATCGTATTCCTCACCTGAATTCCTATTACGGGGGATCTTAGAATTTGTCTCAAACTTGACACTCATCACCTCGGACTCTACTTTGTTCACCCCTATCACTGAATGCTTAGAAATACTGCGGGGCGATACTGGTGCTGAAAGTGCAGGTGAAGCTCCAAAGATAATTCTAGCTTTTAATACCCTAGTTTCAGCGATTCCTTTAGATATTAACGACACCAGGATTCAAATACTCCTTAAATTTTTGGTTGATCCGGATCTTCCCAAGATACTAGGTTTAGGTTTCAATTACAAGCAGTACCAAACAAAAGGGACACTCCTGCACGCCATCATGGAGACAGCTTTGGAAAACAACCAAATCGTACAAAACCAAGAACTCTACGACGCTCTACTGTTCCTCAAAGACAAAGTGATATTAGATGGTTACGGCGCTTCATCCCTGGACTGTTTGGTCACCACTACTCGCATTCAAACTCATGACTTGGACATGAATCTACTGGTCCAGGCTTTCAATATAGAAGAGTTAGATATGGACGGGTTATCCATCATCAATAGTACGCTTTATTTCTTGGCCAAAGGGATGACACCGAAACACTTGGAAGGATTCGTTTACCGCGGATACAGAACTCGTGCAGAGTATCTATCAGCTATTTTCGACCACCTCATTACCCAAGATGAAGTGCCGAGCTCAATCAAGGAGGTACTTAAAGATGCGAAACGGTTCATCAGCTTCACGGGTAAAGGCAGCTTGGACGTTTCCTCGCAGTCTGAAGTCACAAGAACGCAGAGTTGCGAGAGCATTGTCGGTTATTCCAACACCATCACATTCTTTTAAAAAAACACTCAACAGTGGCCAAAGAATCCACGGCATCAGTCTCACAAAATAATGTATTGCCTATATCGAGAGAGAAAATAGGTTCAAACTTCGGTCGGGTTCACTAGGAGTTTGTTTTCCCCACACTTGATACATAGCTGTGTGTGTGGTTTTTTTTAAAAAAACCTCCCCCCAGAAGAATACCAAAGGAAATATTGATACACATTTTTTTAACTTAGTGATATTATCTAAGAACGAGAATATTTCTTAAGTATTGAGAAAGGACTTATATCATAATTTTTCCCGCGTTATATTTTTTGGTAAACGTAAGTAGGTGTTTTGTTTAGTGTTCTTTCAACATCTACCGATATTACACCATCACTTAAAAAAAAAAGGCTGGCTCAGTATAATCAGCACAGGCGAGTAGATTTTATTAACAAATTAATCTGCCTCGCGAGAGTGTATACTATTTTAAAGTAGTGTCTTAAATTAGTTGTATCAAGCATTTGTAATAAATATATAAAAATTAAATTATTGATTATATTTAGTACTTGAAAATGACTGACACGCTTTATTTAAACAAAAATTTGTATTTATGAAATATAGGATATATAAGGATAATCCCCCCAAAAATACACGTTAACACAATATAATTGATATCTGAGACAGGGTGATAAATTCGTGGAAGTATAATTTATTGTCTGGTTCGAATAGATTAACATAATTTTATAAATTTAATTTTGTTAAATATTACTCTGATACGTATTTTTTTAATTACTTATTTTCACGTAATAAATTAAAACTATGAGTAAAGTGTAGTTTAGTGTTAATATCAAATTTTGTGTTGAATTGAAATTTTTCTTATATCTAAACCAAAAGAATTATGTTTCATTTGTCCAAATTTCGCCTCGGAGTTTATATTTGTTAAAAACTTTACATAGTAGTGTTTACAAAATTGTATTTTTGTAATAGATTGTTTGAAGAAATGTTGCTGATAAAACGATATGACAGTAATAATCCTCTTGGTCATATTTTAATCTTGCAATAATAATAATAAATTATCAAGGCAAGATAGCGTGTCAGTTGTAATCTAAAATGATATAATTTCATCCAAACAATATTTTAGACTTTTAGTTGTTCATTATGTTGTTGCTAACAAACGTTACTAACTGTTTGTTTGCAAGGATATTTTTGTATTTTTGAGTAATAAAAATATAAAATAAATACAGCAAAGCTATTATTTTAAATGATAAGATTATATCGTATTGGTTATTATTTTTTATTCCCTTCTCCTTATTTTATATATAAGCTTTAGTATGTTATGACGTCGACATGTTTCGGTGATGTTACACCATCTTCAGGTCTTATTTGTAATAAAAAATATTTATTTTAATCCATACTATCGAAAAGTTTGTGAATTTTTGAGGTTTTGTATGGAAGAATCATTTGTAGGATGATCAAAGAAGATATAATCTTATCATTTATTGCTCCTTACCAAATAAATATCAACATTATTAAAAATATTATTTTAAAGACAACTCTTTAGTAAAAATTGTTTACCTGGTTGATGACAATAATTAATGTAATTTAAAGATAAATATTATTTTGAAATGAAAGATTATTTTGAATAGAAGAATAAATTATTGTATTTTGTATTTTAAGCAACGATGAGTTTGTAAATACATACATATACACTTTATTTACCCTGAAATTTGACAGTGATACTTAGACGTATTACACTATGGTCCTCTCCTATATTATACACTGTAGTGAAACCATGTAAGTTAAGTTTGCTAGTCTGATCTTCATAGGAAGCTCGTTATTTGAAAACTGGAGCCTCGTGTTGCCAAAATTGCAATTTTATTGTATTTACATCCTTGGTCCGTTTAATTAGTTATGTAAAGCTAAATTATACAGTAATCAATAAAGAAGCACCTATTATTAAAAGCTTTTGATAACTTTTTTATATTAACTTTATATTATTAAATCAAATAAGACATACTCCTATAATACCAAATTTTAGTGACTTTCAATCAATGTTGGTGTTCGGAAATAAGCTTCCTATTTAAATCAGGTTCTACCTTTAAGGGTTAACGAAAGGTACATGAAATATTAATAATATATTTAACTGCTATTTTGTGATGTGCGTTGAAATATGTGTATTTGTAATAAGTTAATTGAATACGTTTTAATTTAGAGAGAATAAGATAGGAAGAGTAAATAATGTATAAATACCCCCTCATTTAAGTGGAGGGATGGTAAAATAAACACTATTTGATAGCAAAAAAAAAAGTCCAGTGGCCACATTGGATTGGCCTTAGGCCCAGTCAGCCAGGCATACCATCCATGCAACTAGACTTTTATATGTACTGTACTCAATTCAAGTTATAAATAACATTAATTTTGTAAATATTATATAATTTATGAATAAAGAAAATCACAGATTATTTATAAAATATTTGGGTGTAAAAAAAGTGTCAGTAACGATTTTATAAAATATATTAATGATTATGATGATGAAATGTACCATTCATCTTCCCACTCCCCCCCCCCCCCCCCCCCCCCCCCGCTCCCTCTGGAGGAGAGTGTTTTAGGGTTTATTTCTCCTTTCCAAAATGTAGGTTTCAACTTTCAATATTAGGTTTTAGTAAATATCCTTGAACAAATATTAGTTCCTCCAATGAGGGGGTGTGGTAGGCGCTACATCCCTACAATGAATTGTGTAGATAAATATAAAGCGTGCTTCATGCTCGACTAATTAAGAGTTCCAAGACATTCAAGACATTCCACACGCTAAGTTTGAATTCTCCGATTCATACTTGAAACTCATCAAATCTTAGGTCAATAGGACTAGCTATTTATTGCTCCTTTATACCCGAGTTTATCTTACGTTGATGAAACATTGTTGTAGTCTTGAATGAAAATAAGCCGTAATCGAGATGAGTCTTCGAGTTGGTTCTATGTTGAACTGTACATACTAATTTCTCATACTGGAATCTAACGTCATGTAATCCCAAAGTTGGGGAAAACACAACAATTTTTGCTTCGCCCACGTGAAATATAACCCTCTTGCCGATTCTTTGAAATAATTTCGTTAGTATTTTACTCTATTGTAAAGATTTTAAATTTGTTTTGGAAAATGTCAAAAAATATGTTTGGAGAAAAGGTGCAGTTATTGAAGATAGACTTTATTTAGTGAAAACATAATTATTTATTGACTTAATTAATATGGAATGGAAACAACCTAACTTTGTACATAATTGGTTAATATTTATATTAAAACAATATGTTGACAATCAGTCGTCAAAATCACTAGATAATTACATTAACAGTAATGATTGTGTTTCTATAGGCTACTTAGCAATAACCTAAAATAAGTATTTTTGTTTTGTAAATACTGCAGAAAGATAATCAGTATATAGTGGGTATATAATTTCACACTAAACTTATGTTTTCGGCGATTTAGATACTAATCTTGATTTTATTTTTCAATACAAATTATTTAAACCATTATAGAATACTCTTTATAATGACCAGTTGAAGGGGTTGAGTCAGAAATATAAAAATTATCTCTTTGTTTAGTGAACTTTATTGTAATATTGCAATTGAGCTATGTTATTGAACTTGTTTAAGTTTATCTGGATTATTCTAAGCTCTATTATTAATTTTTATAAAGATCTTGTTGGTGTTTAAAATAAACAAGGATACTTTTGTAAATATGTATAAGTTATATTATATTAAATGTAAATAAAATGTTGAGATGTGCTGTTTTGTCAGTCCAAATATACCTATACCTGGAATAATTGTCACCTTTTCCCCAGCTTAACCATTTTTCAGCTGGATGAATCAAGATTGCTATCTTTTTGCTGTCGAAACTGACAATAAATACTAATACATTATTTTGTGATTAAAAATCTATTAATTACTTGTACAGCTCGTTTTTGTCTCAAATACCTTGTACATACAATTTAATAAGCAACAGTGATAATTCTATAGACCTATTTGACAGCCCACAGGCTGTTTTCAAAAACATTTTACTAAGTTACTTTCGAGAACTACAGTAAATTGCCTCTAAATGTGTTTCATTAAATATTTTATTTTAGTTAATATGCCAATGTAGTTCTTAATAATACAGCGAACAGTTGTAGTTCCTTCAAATGAACAAATAAATGAATAAATAAATATGATTTTCCCTTCTTTCTCTAGGCAAATTCAAATAATTTTTTCTTCTTAGTTACTATATTAATAATTCACTTTAAGTCTTTAGTAATACTTGTATTAAAGTATCAATTAAAATGTGTATATATGTATATATATACATTAAACGTGCTAGTAATTTAAATATATATTAATATATCAGTATATACAGTATATAGTAATATCTTTATATTAATATATATAATTATTAATGTATAGATATTAATATATATAGATATTAATATATACATTTATTAATATATAGATATTAATATATACGATTTTACATACAGTACTTAAAAGATAAATGCCGGAGTTGTTTCTATTATATACCCTTTTATTTCACTCCCATACTCCAACTCCATATTTATATTATTTTCTAATAACTTGAAGTTAATAGACATATATACGTCTATTAACTTCAAGTTATTAGAAAATAATATAAAGATGGAGATGGAGTATGGGAGTGAAATAAAAGGGTATATAATAGGAACAACTCCGGTATTCATATGTTTTAAGTATGTAAAATATATTTATATTAGTTACTCGAACGTTTAATGCAAGTACTTTTAACTTAATCTAATAGTTAGGGAGCAAAAGAATGGTTCAAAATAAGTGCACTTGCATCAGAGTCGAGAATGTATAGGAAAACCAAAGTGATAATCATATGTAGAAAGCCACCCCCCAAATAAACCAATTCGAGATTAAAGCTTTGACCTCACGCCACCAACAAATCAGTATGTTGTGAATCTAACATCTTAAACCACCTGACCATCAGCGTGCATGGGATGAAGGGGAATGGACTAGGCATAATTTCAAGGTTGAATTTCCCGCTATACCCTAAGTTCGGTTTTAGGCATACTATTTGTTAGATTAGCGTCTGCGTGACCTTGATTTTTTTTTAATTATATTGAAAATATGGCTATCTATTTAAATTTATTTTGAATGTAGAATTAAATGTTTGGATTGGAAATGAATTAAAATAATACAATGAAGCCATGTTAAACTGTATAATATGAAAGAAGAAAATATGTACTTCTTATTTAGACAATATCTAATTTAATTTTCATCCGACATAGTTGGCCATTAAATTACTTCCATTTCACGTCACACACAAAAAAAACTGTAATCGATACCTTAAAGTTCTTATTTAATATTAAAAGAAATTGTGAAACGTTAGTAATTATATAAACTTTTAATTACCCAAAACCAATAGTAACAAAATTATATCACACCAGCTGATTCGTTCTAGTTCCTTCATTACAATATCATATTTAATTAAACAGTTATATGACCCAGTACTTGGATTATTATAAGTACAGTCTCGTTCATTAAAAATGTAACAAAGCTTATTTTTAGTAAAATAACTCATTCGTTTCTCTCCGAGACCTGAAATCTCACTACTGTTTTTTTGGCAGGGCGTGACTAACGTGCACTTTCTAAACACACACATAGGGGCTAAGAAATTGTAAAAAATACCTAGGCAGGTATGTGAGTGGAACAGTAGTGGCGTTGATTTACTTGACAAGCGCGGTGAGTAATAATTGTCCAAGAAGTGACGTCATAGCTTGAGTGCCGCAGCGATGCAGCCCCATGCTGCACTATTGGCCAACTCACATTATTTCACTGCTAATCAACTCGCACTAATGTTACACTAAAGATTTAGTTCGTCGATCTTAGAGAACAGAATCTGCTTGGGTGAGGGAACAATTAACATGGTGTATGTTGACCCATAATGCAGTGCAATACAAACTTAAAACAACTGATTAGCGATACATTTTATTTTCTAGTAGATTAACCAATATTTTAAATAATTGTAACGATTGATGTTTTAAAATTAGTGGCACATCGATACACACGCTTCCCACTATCGGGAATAGTTTTAATCTCTTCACAAAAACCAGTGGAGCTGTCTGCTTTGCTTCTAGCTCTATAGCGCATGCGCACTGATTTGAGATGGTTGAGTTTGAGATTTGATTGGTTCTTTCGTGGCGAACATCTCGGGCAGAGCGGATGAAGTAGAGATTAGTTGAAATTTAGCAGAACAAGAACAGTTCTCGTCGATAAGGCGGAAATCTTGTGATTGGTTTAGAGTTCGTCGCGTGACCTCATTTCTGTTCTGCAATTTTTTTTTTTTTTTTGCGAACGTGTGAATCTATACTAAGACCGTGCACTCACACTACCGGCCCTCTTAGCTTCATTTTTGCATACCGGTCTGAAACTAAGGCAATACGCACCTATGTTTATTTACGATTTAAAATAACTTACAAACGAACTTAACCTCAGCCAGCACATCTAGACATGGGCGCCCATATATAGGTAATAAGGGGGCTATAACCCCCCCCCCCTTATCACTCTGAAATATTTACTCTTTTTTTGTCAATTTATACGAAAAAAAATGTATTTGTGATTTATTTACAATTTGCTATTAACAACTTTGAATCATCAATATCCAAATTAACAGATAAAAATAGTAAAATGTATATTTCCCCCCATTCTCTCTTCAACAGTTTTCTTTTCATTTTGTTCTGTTACAATAAACTTGTGAAAAATATATTTCTTTTCAATGAGTTCAACTACAACTTTTTTTTTTCTTTCGCAAATTGACTTTTAAAACTCATATAATTAGTTCAGAGTTATGTTCAGATGCTCTAAAATTCCCTACCACAAGGTTAAATTTCTGAAAAATTTTTCTCTCGGGACTCTAATCCGCCCCCCATTTGGAGAATCCACTTGGGCGCCCTTGTATCTAGATATTTACTAATTGAATAGTAGGAAGAGCCGCTTCGGTAGACACCAACATACTGTCTGTATTGGTCCAAATGGGTCACTTTTAAGGGGGAGTGCTCCAAACGTCCCACGGCCCCTAAGAGTAAGATATACTTTGTTCCGTTTGTGCAGGTACAAGGTTTAGTGCACGCGTCTGGAGATGAATAAAAAGATAACCAAAAGACGCGTGAAAAAGCGGACTCTTTATTCAATCTGCGCAATTTTGATAAATTTATTTACACTAACCTCTAAAGCTTCTTCACCTTAATGGAACAAATGCGGCACTCTATTAAATTAACCTGCCAATTCTTCAATTTTTTTGATCACCAAATAATTCATCAAAATCCAAACCATTCTGATTTTCATTTAAATATTCTATCTCTTTCATGTATTCATTTTTATTTATTTGAGGTATTTAACGTGCACTTTCTGAACCGATTGATTACTTACTATATCAGTCGACGAAAAGTTCTATGAGTGAGAGCGAAAGGGCCTACCAATTTTACCTGGAAAGGTATTTCCACATATCTTTCATGTCGACGACGGCTTTACTTCCCCTCCGAAGGAAGTTGTGCTACGGATGTTTATCGTTTAAGAAAAAATCCTTAGACCACTCGACCAGCGATGAGGGTCTGCGCGCAAGTCAGGTATAATATGATTCTTGACGTCACGGGTCAATAAAATAGCCAGCTTTATCCGACAAACAATGGCACTAACGACTCGGATGACCTCCTACTATGCATGTAACATAGATTGCGATAGGTCATAGAAAATGAATCTAAGACTCAACTATAGAGCATTTTTATTTTTCATCAATGAAAATGAACATTTTAATTTTAATTTAATGTACGATTATATTAATTTACACAATGAAGGTAAGGTGGGGGGGTCGAGACCCCCTGGAACACCACTTCCTTTGGCCTGATAATATATCATTTAAGCTAATAACAGTTTGTTACAAATTGAGGCTATGTTCTAGGTGTGTGGTCATCCGGCCATTTTATGTGATCACGACTGTACTTAATTACAAATTAAACCTGTTAAATTTTTATAACATATTAAACCTTTGTACTTTTTTTTTTACAATCATTGAGATTGAAATTAAATTTACAAGGTTTCTCATTATTTGAAAACTAATATTTATTTTTATAAAAATTCGCACCTATCGCTAAAGTCAAAAGTTATTTGAATTTCACTTTAATAAGTGAACTCTTTCACACATTTCTGTGATACGTGCTTATGACCAGTTATTCTGATCGTCACGTAGGTTTAATTGTTAAACACACAAATATTATTGTACAAATAATATAACGTTTGAAATGATTGTTTTCTATTGTGAAATCTGTATCGCATAGTACATGTTCAAAGCCCTGAGATATTAAGACGTTGTAAAATTACAAATGAAATGGAAAGCATTCACGATAGTAAAATCAATATAAATGTGTGAACATTTTATAGTCAGTTTCTTAATTCACTGCCTGAATATTATAGTTTTCATGTTTTATCTTGAATTTTGTCTTTTTGTCACCTCTTAGTCTCTTTTCCCTGTCTTGGTAGGTTACCCGGATATTGTGTGGACCCCAATTAGCGGGTCTACCGTTCAATCCCACCAGAGAGCATTGTTTTATTTTTTTCCAACATTGTGATTTATCATCCTTTCTCAAGGGGATTGCTGCTATATATTTTTAACAGCCTTTTATGTCTTTTTTATTTAGTCACATCATTGATTGTCAACATGCCTCGCTAACCCCTCCCCCCTTACAAAAATCCTGGATCCGCTCTTGGCTCTCAGTGTTCGCAGGATATATAATCATAAATGTTATATTAAGATAATTATTGTTTAGATAAGCATTGCATTTTTTTTATTTATATTATATGAGGTGTTTAACGTGAACTTCAAAACGTGCACTGTCAAAATAAACTGATTATATCAGCACACGACGATTTATAAACTAACTTAAATCAAGAACAGACACAATATCCCGCCCCCGGCGGCCGTTAATTAATCACTGTGAAAGGGTAAAGCCGCATTTCACTAATGTAAAAAAAGTTTGCTCATGATCGGAAACGAACCCGGAACTCTAGCGAAATAAACAGACAGGCTGCCGACTGAGCTAAATAAAGTGTCGGGACATTTCATTGAACCTCCAATCCTCAATATTTGAGTATAGTTGTACTTTTATTATTCTCATCAAATATTAATTTTGTCCTAAAAATCATGATAGAGAAGCTTGATTTAAAAAAAAAAAAGTACACTAGACTAAAACAAATTAATATCGACAAACGGACGGACCTTATACTAATTTTAATTCTTTCATGTCGATCGTGGCAACACTGTAAAGTTGAGGAACTCACCTTTGCTGGGCAGTTGGGCCTCACTATTTGTAATCAAGTCAAGAGCACAGTAATTGAAATATGAATCCCTATCAAATAAACACGTTTTTATTGACAGAAATAATTAAACTATATTGGATGGTGTTTAAGAAGTCTTAAGGCTATAAAGTGATTTAGAAGGGTCACTTGAAATGAACAGTTCAATTTATATTAGTTAATTTCCAACGGGTCCTCAAGTTCAACAAAACTATCGGCATTAATAATAAGCATAAAAAGGAGAAATTTTGGACGTACTACATACAAGCTTGGTGTGCGTGAGGGTGGGGGTAGGAAGAGTGTGGCAAACGGAGGGGGGGTTGAGAAGGAAAATAAGGGGAGGAAGTAGAGAGGAAATTAATTCTCTCTAGAATGTTCCGAAACACGTGTGCGAACGATTATCGCGATATCTGAGAAGGTGACGAGGCTACCACCGCATTTATCGACGCGTTGGAGAACTTGTATCAAGTAACGTTTCGCTGTCGATGATTCAGTTATTGGGATTATCCGGGAAAATAATTGATTGTTTATAGTTAAAAGATGATATAATCGCAAGACAAGTTAATAAGAACGAGCTTCTTTTTTAAAAAAAACATAGAACTTGAAAAGGAAGGTATCTGCGTCAACAGAGGAACTATGTTTAAAAGATGACACTTCTTCTAACAAGGATGTATTGGAGTGTCAGTGTGGTGTTTATTTTCCTTTGCCTCGTCACGCCGGATTGGGCCAAAAAAAACAACAAGGTAAGCTTACAATCCCATCTTTGACCGGCCTCTCGGTCTAGTGGTACCAGGTTCGATTCCCGGCGGTACCAGAGGTATCATTTTCCTGAGAGAGGAATTGTTCCTAAGATCACCATGGTCTGGTTAGTTGGGTTTAGATTAATTTTAATATTTACCCAGTCTCCATATCTGAGAGTTGTATCTACTTTCACGTATCCTGTGATCTGCAGCTGTCCCTTGTGATAGATATGATCAACACCTCTATAATAACGTTAGTAAAATATACGAGTAGATAGATGACCACAAAAAAAGTTTATATTTTCGTAAAAGCTTTTCCTATTAAAATCCTACTGCAAACTGTTTTTTTACCCTGGAAGGTAATGAGCTTACTTTGGATGATTCCACTATGGTTTATCTTATAAAATAGGGCCATAGTGTAATATATCAGGGTTAGGAACCTTTCCGGACCACTTCGGTGGCTGTATGGTATAAGACGTCACTCTCGCAAATAGACTATGACGAGAAGAACGAGGTGGATGTACTGATGGGGTTTTTTCCTCCCCTAAATAGTTTCCCACCTTCCCTCCACGCAAGTATGGGTACACTTCCTCTAAATTCAACCTACCTAATCCCTAACACATTAGAATAGTCATTAGTACATATACAACCCGAACTAGTAGTAAGACGTATTGCTTTAAAAATAATGGGGTGTGGCTGTGTCATGGACACGGCCGTGTGTTGTACGTGAATACGTTTATTAACTGAACAAATAAATTGTGTTACATTCTTCATGTAACATCGTGTTGACGTGACGTTAAACTTAAACGAACATCGTAGCTTCTCCGAGTCAAAAGTTAAACTAATTGCAAATCTCGATACGCAGCAAAATAACCTCAAAATGGCGGCGCTTCCCCCTCTACCACGCGCGATGCGTCACTGTTCTCGCTTATCGTAATGAATTCTTTGATCCTTTAGCTATCAGTGGTATAATTTAATTTTGGATGTAGAGGAAAGATTCGAAACTACAACACCAAACTGTATCCCCCGATTTTGTTATCATTAGGGTTTTTGGATTGCCCCCGTATGTAGCAAATTTAAAGACGTATTCACGTCATAAAACTTTCCTAGGAGTTTACATAATATAAACAAGTAAGAAGACAAAGGACGGTCGCCCTTAAGATAGTGCATGTATAGCAGGATTCTAGTAGAAAAAACCTTTAGAAATTTTTTTTGGTGTGCAGTAAACGCATTTGCGTGGAGGGAAAGTGGAAAACCATTTATGGAAAAAGCCCTCTCATACACCCGAACTAACCTTACCGTTAACGGCGATCTAGTATATTGCGAGAATGACGTCTTAGATCATGCGGCCACCGAAGCAGGTGGCATAGTAATTATCTTGAAATGGAAGTAAAAGCTGTCCAGGCGCGATTATTAGTAGACTAGTGTTTGTACTCGTCAGCGGAAGAGGGGAAGTGTTATCAGCATATAGACGAGAAGCCTCAAAGGGTGAACTTTTAATTTTCTTTCCTCTCTTTCTAATTCGTACATCGGGGTCTAAGTGTGATATTACTGACAGTGAATGGTGCGTCAAGCTAAGAGGAAACCCGTTTTACAAAATATTTTTCCAATTCACCAAAAAAGGCAAAGTTCTTAAGTAGCCCAACCGAACCTGTGTATCGAGATGCAGGGCAAAGACCTCTGGACCCCACTTCCCCCAACTCCCACGTGACCAAATAGCGTGAGTGCGACGTGATAATAATCGTGGGGATCCATTTGACCATTAGATACAAACGTCTGCGGGTCTCCTGATATTAAACGTTTATATGCGCATGCGCGAGTATTTAAACTAGGAACAAAACTAAATGTGCATTCGCGTCTAGAACTCCAGTGGATTGTGCGGCATGCCTGAACAGAGAATAAAAAAACTTCATGGCGTCAGACCGCAATCGAGTCAAACAGATCGAGTGGCGCCGTCGTCGAATTAACGAGAATGATTGTGTTAAATAATAATATTTAAATTGCCCTTATTGTAGCGCTGGTCAGCATTCACAAGATCTACAACAGGCCAGCACTGAAAAGTACACACAAAATTTATCATACAAGGTCTTACTACCCGTTCGGGTTGTACGCACTTACGCTAATGTGCAACGGTAGGGTGATTGTGAGATGAAATGGAGGACCTACAGTTTAACGTGGGATCCGAACCACGGTGGAGGCCTGGCATTCCTCATATTTACAAGTTGTGATTAATACACGTCTTGTCAGAGGTGAAGGAAGGGTTTGTCAATCAGATAAATCTGTGCCAGGACCGAGGATTGAACCCAGGAAGCCTCAGCACAGAAGTCCGACACCTTACCCCTAGACACCAGGTCACCTACTGTAACTTTTATCAAAACATAATTACATAAGTAAGTAAAATAAATAATCATAGCAAAGTAATTATACATACAAATAAATAGTTTACTAAAAAATAAGAAAAATATTAATAACTAAATTACAAAGATAAGTAGTGAACATCAATTAGCATCGATATCAATTATATAACCGCTTCGGTGGTCGCGTGGTCTAACGCGCTACTCTCGCAGTAGACTAAACTGCCGATGACGGGGAGATCGAGGTCCGAATCTCGGTCGGGTGTACAGAGGGGGGTTTCTCCAAAATTGTTTTTCACTAAAATTAGCGAAAACTGAAAAGGGAGTTCTTTAAATAGCTCTGAGCTTAAATTTTGGTCTTATTTTGTGATAAAAGTCGAATTCGATAAACCTAGCATTTGCGCTATGGATACAACGACCAATATGGCTCACATTGTAAGAGTTATTGTAATAAAATCATTTTGGATTAGGAGAGTCCCGAGAAGGGACCTACATGATTAAGGGCCAATTTACAAGAAATGTTGTTATGGAAAATATTGGGACAAGTTACGAGCTCGAGAACGCCTATCTGGCTAGACATTTTGGGACCAGTTACGAGCTCGAGAACGCCTATCTGGCTAGACATTTTGGGACCAGTTACGAGTTCGAGAACGCCCATCTGGCTGGACATTTTGGGACAAGTTACGAGCTCGAGAACGCCTATCTGGCTAGACATTTTGGGACCAGTTACGAGCTCGAGAACGCCTATCTGGCTAGACATTTTGGGACCAGTTACGAGCTCGAGAACGCCTATCTGGCTAGACATTTTGGGACCAGTTACGAGTTCGAGAACGCCCATCTGGCTAGACATTTTGGGACCAGTTACGAGCTCGAGAACGCCTATCTGGCTGGACATTTTGGGACCAGTTACGAGCTCGAGAACGCCCATCTGGCTAGACATTTTGGGACCAGTTACGAGCTCGAGAACGCCTATCTGGCTAGACATTTTGGGACCAGTTACGAGCTCGAGAACGCCTATCTGGCTGGACCTTCAGTCTTTCTAGAATTCGCTGACTCAGGTTTGCGTCCTCGTCACTAGCGTAAATTTTTCATCCACGATGACTGACGTAATATTACTGTCATCAGCAGAACTAGAGTCGTTAGAAGACAAAAATTGACTAAAATTATTTTTTTGGATGGATACAGATGGGTGAGATTTGATACCAGATCAAGTGGATTGGTTCAAATCTACATGAATTGATGTAAAATAGAGCATATATAAAAGACAAAAGAACAGTTGCGTCCCAACTGAAACCGAATAAACCGGGGGCCGGCACGCTAGAAGCTTCGAAATTTAGGATTTCAATGTGGTGTTGTCCTTAAACAAATCTTTTACCTGAGGTGACAGATCATGGACCCTGGCAATCACGGAGCTTAGAAGCTGTATAGTAACCGCTCCCGATTAGCTGAAGAAACCTTAAGTAGCTCCTTAAATGACTGATTAACGTGAAGTAATTTTGCTTTGAAAAAAACAGGTATTTCTGTAATAGACGGCGTAGATCAATATTCAATCCTCAAAAGTATCTTTCACCTTTTTTAGTAATAATAATAATAATAATAATAATAATAATAATAATAATAATAATAATAATAATAATATAATAATAATAATAATAATAATAATAATAATAATAAAACTGTTATATTCCCTTTCTTATAGTATTGAGCAACAGTTACAAGACTGATAATAGGCCAGAACTAAAAAAAAATATATACAAAAATACGGCAGTACATTGGAATAAATAAATAAGAAAATCATATTAGAGTTGAATTAAAAGATAAATATAAAATTGAAAAACGAGATTGAACATTGTGAAAGTTAATAACAGTAATAAAAATGCATTAAACCGATAAATATTTAGATAAAAATAGAATAAAAAGTAATACTTTAGCTATAAATAATATACTACCCGAAGGAAAAAAAACACATAAATACTAAATTGTAATTCATATGTATCACAAATTAATACGTGATGATTATCCACAGAGGACTAAATAATATTCATTCCAGTGGAAAATGACAACCTGGACACGGGAAGCGATCCCGGAACCTTTGGCTTTGAACGACAACACCCTACCACTGAGCCACCCTGGTTCGTTTCAGTTTGTAATACAAATTAATTTGAAATACTAAGTGCATGGTGGCATAAGGTCAGACTCGAGTCGCCGTGGAGTGTGATTGTAGATATTTCCGATTAACCGATACTTCCATCAATCACCACATAAATACGCAATTCACCAACAACTAGTGCAAGATGACCTTGGATATGAGACGAATCCCGATGGCTTAGTACTAGAGCAATGGCACGGCAAACTAAAGATACCGGATTCAATTCCCTAGTCCGGTTTGTCATTTTGATCTCAATTGGATAAATATTCACGTTTTTTTAAATCAATTTAAGGTAAACCTACAAATTATAAGTAATGACTGTCGTGTGGTTTGTCAGGAGAAACACAATAGCCAGATGAATATGGTTGGAATGAGATATCTAATAAATGTATGTGGGAAAACTCGTATGGACGGAATCAGTAATGAATGGGTGCTGAAGGAGTGCAGTTTGAAAGGGAATACAATAGTTCAAGGTGAAAGAAGCGTCTTACGTTTGGAGTTTGAGGATGTATGAGAGTAGAAGTGAGTGGTGATCGAGTGGTGAAAGCTAAAATTTTACATATGTAAGGTAGTAGTTGGGTTTGGATCAAAGGAAGGATAGGTATCCATGTAAGACGTGGTATAAATGCTGTAGATACGAATGTTTGTGAAAAATGATGATAAATTATGTTAAGTGTATGTAGTATTATGTATGTATGTATGTATGTTATGTATGTATGTATGTAGTATATATGAGTTTAATGATAATATCATATTCAGGAATATAGACTTAACGCAACTTATACCAATGCATATGAGGGCTAATCTCACAGGAATTACTAGTTTAAAAAAAAATATATTTATATTTCAAGAATTCCGTTAAGACACATGTACAGTACAGCCAGAGGTTTAAAAAATCAAGCGTGGCTTTTCACAATTAGCTATATGTTAACATTCATACTGTTATTGAAGTGTGGATACATTGTTTATGTTTAATTTCAGGCACGCTATCACAATGAACACCAAATCAAGCCAGATAAGATCCCAAATTTCAAATCAAACGTCCGAAATCTCGGCAAGAATGTGTTACGTCTTGGTATGAACCAGCGTGTAGTGAAAGAATGGACCTATTCTCTAAGTGAAGACATCGAAAAGGCAATTCTAACAAAGTTGAGTGCCTCTGTAGCATTGCGCGACAACTTGGTCACCGGACTTGGAGTCATGCTCCACTCCTCGGGACAGACACTGACCTCTGACCTTTACACCGCTCTCTATAGGATCTTCAAGTCTGTGAGGTCACGTCGTATCCCCACGGTGGATTTGCTCCCTCACCTGGAAGATCTGTTCGACAAGACCTTCCATGTTCAGCTCACTATACTCTTTGCTAGACTTGACAGGTATGTGCACGTTGATCTGAGATCCTCCATCAGAGTTTGGCATGAAGCCTTGTCCACCATGCAGGTTCATATTCCTGCTGTTTTAGGTTCGAGCTATGCACAGCTTAATTTAGATCTTATGAGGAACATACAATATGACCAGTTTAAAGTTATTCAAAGACCGATCAGATTTAAGAATGATAAAGAAGATGTAAGATGGACTTCTAAGCTTATGGGTGTAACATTTAGAAATATTGCTGCTGCAATGGTTGGAGGTCACCTTAATCTGACCTGTAAACTCTTTGCGCACCTGTTGGTTCATCTTAGGCTCAATCAAATAGACGCTGAAGTTGACGAAGCACAGAAATATTTGTTAGATATTTTGTTGTTTAGTGATTTGAAACAGTGTAATCCATTGGTGGTTATAGGTGAAGCAAAATTACATGATTTGTATGGCATTGTTCACATAATTCTAACCAAACTTTCAAAGTGGGGAGAGAAACATCTCATGATAACCGACTCGGCTAACATAATAATACCTAATATACGACCCCCGGTGCCTAACACATTTTATTTAGGCTATAGAATCACGAGTTTGGTATTTCCTATACCAAATAATGAGTATTTTCATCTATTTAGGTGCGTAACTCCTTCAGAATTTCCCAATTATGTGGTCAAAGCCAGGAATTATATTTTGTCTGCCATTCAGAAGAATGAGATAGATATGAAACTTATAACAAAAGGTTTAGTACCGTACGATTATTCTCAACCTTGGGAACTAATGATCAGAATCTTAAGTCGAATGCGCAAACAACAAAACATGGATGATGAGCTTTTCGACTGTATCAACACACTTTGTGCTTCTGCGATTTTGAAATATAATGATTGGCATTCTGACTCTAACGTCATTCAAGGATTTGTTGGTATGGTATCATTTTTGAAAATGATTTCAAGTCAAAACGTTTCAAAAACAATGCAATATTTCAACAAACTTTTTGTAAGTCTCCTTGAAAATCTATCAAACGATTGGATGAATGAAGTAAAAATTATTGGACTAAATGGTTGGCTTGCACAAAGATTGGCTAGTATATTTAATCATCCTCGTGAAAGAGGGTTTTACATTTCTAAACCATTAAAACAATTTATAATATTTTTTATTGAACATTTAAAAAGTTATAGTGAAACCAAAGAGTGTCCAAGTCAACCACTCTGCAGACAAGCTACAGTAAATACAATAAGCACATCAATGAGAATTGCACAACCAGTTAATATTAAAACCATAGTAATGAATCAAAATATTTTAGATCAACTCCCAGATATTGATAACAAAAAGTATTGGATAATTTGGTATATTTTCGATACAATATGATATATCCACTTAGAGTAACTTCATTTTCACACTCACCTAAGTTATTGTTACGCTCATTTTTGGGGTATGCCATAAAAACAAATCATGTTCAGGAAAACATAAAACTATTTGAAGCAATGGCTTTTTATATCGACTATTTAAATGACAATCTTCACATAAACACTATTAACGATGTTTTAAATGCTATCCCAACAAATATAGATTCTCAAACTATGTCAATTTTAAATAGTTTTTTTACTGTAGAAAGTTTAAAAAAATATTTTGGAACATCATTCAATATATCTAACTTTCCTTCTCCAAAGATTTTTATTAATCACATACTTCATAAAATTCCAAAGCTGGACATAAGGTTACTAAGAGCTTTACATTACTCCGAGTATCATATGAACTATAGTTCTAAGCCAACATCATCGATGTCCACCTATAACCTCAATGACGTCCTGGACCAACTTGCTAACATCAAACAGACTTCATTATTGCCCCAACATTTAATATCTAAAAAACTATTTACAAATTTACTGGGGAACTCAATTCTAACATGGACATCTTTTGCACCGCATATATTATTGCGTAATATTACTAACCATATTATGATAAAACATGTTGAGATTGAAAAGTATAATTATTTAATAGACATTGAGAAAATATTATGTAGAGAAACTAATAAGAGCATTGTTTTAAACAATGCTATTTATGATATATGTAGACTTCTGGAGGAGTTTAACGAACCAGATGGTAGGAACATATCATTAGTAGAAGGATTCATCATTCAATCCAGTCTAGCTCCCATCAACCCATGCGATTACCGTTCAACTCATGAATTATATCAAAATTTCGTGAAGGCTATTGAAAATACTTCATTTGTTCAGAAAGATAAATATTTGCACAAATCACTTAAACGTTATTATAATTTAGTAGATTACCATAAAAAAATAACAATGTTGCTTCATGGAATATCCCAAACAAAAGAACATCAAAAGTATTTGACAATACGACGTTTTCTTTTAAAACCAGGGTTTATTGGCGTGTTTAAAAAAATATTGAAACATTTTAATGGTAGAAATGTCAGCTCTATTATTCACAAAGTAACTGAGGAAGCTTTAAATCTAGATCCCGTGAAAAAAAGTCACACTTTGTCAGAAGCTTTCAGATATTTGGAGGAAAATAGTGACGTTAGCAAGAATATCCGTCGTTCGAGTCCTGTATTTGACATGGGCCTTTCTTGAAAGAACTTGGTCAGTTGAAACTAGGCCGGGCGGGGGTGCTTGTGGCTCATCATTTGAAAGATATTAAACTGCGACACACAATAAGTACTCATTTCCATTTTCCTAAAGATTATACACCGTTGCTAAAGCTAAAATATATTATCGCTCACATGTTATGGCAAAATAATGGTAAAGAAAGTAAAAAAACTAACAAATGCTCTTAAGCTCGTGGATGATGCAATAACTAATAAAATTAACGTGGAAGCTGATCATCCAAACGTGGAACTTATTGTTCAAGAACTTAATAATGCAACCAAAGAGAACATTCCCACAGTAGTTATTTCTTTTTTGAAACAAAAACATTTGATAAAGAGCTTGGGACTTTTTTTAAAGTTGCAACATTTTCATACATTTAAATCTCTCGTAAGAGCTATAATAGAAAAATCAATTCATCCGAACAAATTCAGCAGGACAAGCCTCTTCTTGAAGGCTTACATAAGTGTAGTACTGCACTAAGAAAAAAGAAAAAGGTCAATAATTATACATCACCTAGTTTAAGTCATGTATTTAATAAACTACAAACGTTACCTACCCCCATTAGAATGCCCCTTTTGGAAGTAATTTTGGAAAAAGTATATTTAATAAATGATCTTAGAAGTGAAATCCTGGCCAGTTTTGTTTACTGGCAGGAAACAAATTATAGATTAAATTACTTGCATTATGGATTTATGTTTAAAGGCATACGATTTAATTTTGGGGTTATTCACAACAGCGATATAGAATATCTTTTACCTTTATTTAAATTATCCATATTTGTAGTAGAGAAAATCATGAACCTACCAGAAACGCATAAGCGCCATCATCTCATTTATTATTTGACAAAACCATGGTGCATTGTGCATCCAAAATCTAGGTGTAATTTGACAAGTTTAACTTTAAAAGAGCTACAATTTATAGAAACAATACATAAATCTCTAGTGAAAAGTGATTTTCAAAATTGTAAACTGAAACATTCTTTAATTTATTTTATGAAAATGTTGCATAAAGATTCAAACGCTGGTAATAGAATAGGAATGTCAGGCCTTAACGACATTTTGTTTGAAATTAAAAAATACATTAATTCCTCTGAGTTACACATCGTCGATAATTTTTTTAAAAATAGCGATATTCTTAAAGTGTCAATAAATATATCTAATTTGACACCACCAATATCAAAGCTACATGAGGCGATATTGCAGGCTTCTAATACTCGGCAAGTGGTAAGTCATCCCTATTTATTACAAGCATTAAACATATTTGGAATCAAAAATAAGAAAATTATTACAATCAGGAATCTCGAACATTACTAAAAATATTTATAACTTAATTCCAAACATTCACAATTATAAAGATACACTAATAAACTTTATAGAAAATGAAAGTTTGATTCATATTTTAAATCCAGAATTTAAAATTTCATTGTATTCAACATTTAACCTAAAATTAATGCTAATTTTGGATTTTTTAAGGTCTGTGGCCCAACTTAAGCACAACGACACTTTAACTAATATAATAGACACTTATAGCAGGTATTTTCAGAACAAAGATTCGATGGACATGGAAGAAAATCAAAATTCAGAGATAAAGTTGGAAATCAAAGAAATGATCGAAGAATTGGAAAATTTTCCCAGTAGTCCGTATGAACCTGTTCTTGTCGATTTCCTTTCCCAGCCTAACCTAGAAAAAATCCTAGGGTCAAATTTTAATATGTCCAAATATAATTCACCAAATAGTCGGTTGTTTGCGGTGATAAATACTGCTAACAAGCTGGATTCAGTCATAAGCAATTCTACAGTTCGCGATGCATTACATGTATATAGTAAATTTGTCGATTATTATTTTGAGCCCACAAACATTGCTGAAACAACTACGGCCATCGCTTTACTCCAAACTTCAAATTTTCCAAGCACATTAGAGCAAAGGATATTATTAGAAGAATTTGACACACTACCAGTTGTCCCTATTCGAGAATCATGAAACAATTTCTATCTCAACAAAATGTTATTCACAAATTGGGATTATATTTTACTGATGAAGATTTTGCGATACCAAAGCTAGTTATGATGGCTGTTATAAAAAAAGCTCTAGATATTAAAACAAAATATATGAATTCAACATTATTAAATTGTTTAAAATTTTATTTTCATGAATACGATCAAAAACAATTAGAAATTACAAAATCGAATTCCGAAATTATATTATTTGAATTTAGTAAGCTACCATATAGTCCAGAAATAAATGCGATAAAGACTTTCATATCGCAATATAATTTAGTAGATATTATAGGCTTCAATTTCAATATATCGACATTTCCTGACTCTCAAGCTATGCTTCTAAAGTTTATGGATGAAGTTAAGAAACACAAGAGCTTTCAGTCTAATTCAAAGCTAAAAGAATCTATAATGTTTTACAAATCCTACATTGAAAAAGATCGCGAGAAAATTATCACGAAAACCATCGATGAAATAAAGAATGAATTTACAAACCTGCCTAGTAGTTCTCATTTATCAACAATTAAAATAATATTTGAAGAAAATAATATTTCGAATTTATTAAAAGAAGATATAAACATTGCAAAACTAAAATCACCTAGACAAAAACTTCTTGCAGTTATCAACAAAATACTAGATAGTAATAAATATAGTAATGACCCACTGGTACTTAGAGCTCTTAATTTTTACAAACAAGTTTTAAATTATGAGGTGACTGAAACAGTAAAAAATACCAATAGTCTTATAAATATAGCTGTGGATGAAATTAAAAAGGAATTTACAAAATTACCTTTTAGTCCTAATTTAACTACACTTAAAAATATTGTTGAAGAATTTAATATTTCGGAGCTATTAATAAAGCATATAAACATTGCAAAATTAAAATCTCCTAAACAAAAGTTCCTGGCAGTCATCAACAAAATAATAGATAGTAATAAATATATTAATGACCCAATGCTACAAAGAACCCTTATATTTTACAAACAAGTTTTAAATTTTGAGATAGCAGAAACAATCATAAATAAAAATAATATAATATCCAAAGCAGTGGACGAGATGAAAAAGGAATTTACAAAACTTCCAAATAGTCCTCATTTATCTACACTTAAGAATATTTTTGAGGAAAATAATATTACAGCGCTATTAACAGCAGATACAAGCATTGCAAAATTAAAATCTTCTAAACAAAAACTTCTTGCAGTTATCAACAAAATATTAGATAGTAATAAATACATTGATGACCCTCTAACACTTGAAGCTCTGGTATTTTACAAACAAGTTTTAACATTCGAGCTAAAAGAAATAAGAAGAAATAAAAATAGTAATGTAGCTAAAGCAAGGGATCAGATGAAAAATGAACTTTATAATATACAGAACAATTCTCGTGCTAATATTCTCATTAATGTGTTCAAAGGTAAAAACACAATAAGCTATCTTAAGAATGAAATTAACATGACCAATTTAAGTACACCAAAAATAATACTTAATGCTGTTGTAGATAGGCTATTAGATAGTGAACAATACTATACAAACTTAACAATCGTTAAAGAATTATTATTTTTAAAAAAAATTTTAAAATATGAAATATCTGAACTTAAAATGTCAGCCAAAGAGAAAGTTAGAGAAACTGTTCAAGAAATTGATAAAGAATTGCTAAAATTTCCAAGCACTCCACACTTGCCTATATTACTTGGTTATTTTGCTAAAAATAATGTAACAAAAATAATCCAAGACGATATTATAATTACGGAACTTAAGAATTCAAAACAAAAATTACTTGCAGTTATAAATAAAGTGTTAGAAAATAACGAATATATAGTAGATTCAAAAGTTATAAAGTCACTTATATTTTATAAAGAAACTATAATTAAAGAACTGAAAGAAACAAGTAAACTGGATAAAATCAAATTAGACGAGTTTATAGAAGATATGTTAGGTGAAATACGAAGATTATATGCCACAGTGTTAATTCCGGGAGTAGCGAATATATTTAACTATCAAAATATCTCTATTGTAAACATACTCTTGACAAATAGCAATATTCTCAAAATAAGTGAACCCAGAAAACAACTTATTGCGGTGATAAATAAATTAGTGGAAAATCAAAAAAACATAACTTCGGAATTTAGTAAAAAACTAATTTTTATTAAAGATATGATAAACTTTGAATATGAAACAATATTACAAAATAATACAGTCAAATTATTTGATTCGGTAAATCAAATTATAAAAGGAGTAGAAGACTTACCAAAACAAAAATATTACTACTTATTAAAGAAAGATTTACATTACAGTGACATATTAAATCTTTTAAAAAATGATAAAAATATTATAAAAATTAAAAATGAAAAATTGAAATTAATATATGTATTGAAATTATTGTTAAATAAAACTAATATTAGTGAAAATAGGCATTTAAAAAAATCACTTGAATATTATAAATCACAAGTAATGAAAACAAAATTGTTAGAAAAAACAAGAAATAGTATAAATGATGATAAATTAGTTTACAATAATAAAATGTATAAAGAAGAAATAATTACTTTATTACATTTATTACCAAAAAGTCAATTTTATAATACAATGCAAACTTTACAAAAGAAGAAAACATAAATAATATAATAAAAAATATAAATATAAATAAAAAAACTAGAGCTAAATTAAAATTAAAATTATTCATAAAAAAAGCCTATGAGATACAGAAAAAGATGATGAGTATAGAACAAAAGAGAGCATTTGGTTATTATGATGAATTGTTATTAAATAAAGAAGAAAAAAACAAAAAAGAAAATATACTAATTTATACGTCGGAAAAAAAAATAAACAGGAAGAACATCAGTACCACCCTCATCTTGCCCAACATCTCCTCTGTCATCACAAAGGTCCTCCAAGAGATACACAACCTACCGCAGAGCCCCCTCTTGCCCATCATCACGTCGTACTTCTTCGAAAGAAACTTGACAGAAATCGTTGA